>JABWTJ010000357.1:0-159938 GCA_016801875.1 Solanum sitiens | reverse complement strand
CAACTCAATAAGGAGGTCCTCATAAAGTTTTTTGAGAAAAAATTTGGGTTCTTCAGCCGCCAGATTTTGGGCTAATTAATACACCCGATAAATTGAGAAATTAGCGTGATTCCTAAAAAAGGGCCTATAGATGAGGAAATGGACGTGAAAAAATGATGTGAGTATACATGATGGTTCCCTAATTCTATATAGAGGTCCTTATAAATATTTTGAGAGAAAATTTGGGTGCTCCGGGCACCATATCCATGGGCTAATATATACAAAAAGTTGAGGGATTAACACAATTCCTAAAAATGACATGCAGATGCGAAAATAAGAGTGAAAAAAGGTGTGACTATACATGATGGTTCCCAACTTAATATGAAAGATCTATAAAGTTCTTTGAGAAAAAAAAAACAATACTAAAAAAACTGGATTTAGTGACAGAAAAACTTTATAGCTAAACAACAATTTCGTTGCTAAACCCAATTAGGGACGAATTAGCGACTGGATTTTGTTAGCAACGAGTAAAATAGTAATAGACTAGCGATGACATTCGTCGCTAAATGCAGTTTTTTTAGTAGTGAAATGAGTGTTTCGATCCCCAATTCCATGGGCTAATACACATAAAAAGTTGAGTAATTTGCGCAATTCCTAAAAGGGGGCCTCTAGATGCTGAAATGGGTGTAAAAAATGTTTTGACTATACGTGAAGGTTCCTCAACTCAATACGAAAGTCTTCATAATGATTTTTGAGGAAAAATTATTTGAGTGCTTTGGACGCCAGATCAATAGACTAATATACATGAAAATATAGGAATTTGTGCGATTCAAAAAAAGGTCATGTTAATGCGGAAATGGACGTGAAAATAAATTGGTATGAATATACGTGATGGTTCCCCAATTCAATGCAGACGTCCTCATAAATTTTTTGTGAAAATTTTGGGTGCTTCCATGAGCCTACACAAAAAAATTGAGAAATTTGCGCGATTCCAAAAAAAGGTCCATGAAATGCAGACATAGGCGTGAAAAAAATGGTGTGAGTATACCTGATGGTTCTCAACTCAATTTAGATTTCCTGATAAAGTTATTTGAGAAAAAAAATATTGGAGTTCCTGGCGCCATATCCATGGGGTTATACATGAATTTGCGCAATTTCAAATAAAGGGATTGTAGATGCTGAAATGGCGTGAAAAATTTAGTGTGATTAAACGTGATGGTACCCGAACTCAATACAGAGGTCCTCATAATATTTTTTGAGAAAAAAGTTTGGGTTCTCTAGGTGCCAGATCCATCGGCTAATACACACAAAAAAATTGAGGATTTTTATGCAATTACTAAAAAAGGGATAGTAATTGAGGAAATAGACATGAAAAAAATGATGTGAATATACATGATGGTTACTCAATATGTATGTCCTTAGAAAGTATTTTGAGAAAACAATTTTGGGTGCTTCTGGAGCCAAATCCATGGGATAATGCACATGAAAAATTGATGAATTTATGTTATTCCTAAAAAAGGCATGTAAATGCGAAAATCAGCTTAAATAATGGTGTGAGTATACGTGATTGTTTGTCAACTCAATACAGAGGTCCTCATAATGTTTTTTAAGAAATTTTTTTGGATGTTTTGAGCGCCTTATCCGTGGGCTAATAAACACAAAAAAATTTTAAAAAATTGCATGATTCCAATAAAAGGGCCTTTAGATACGGAAATGTGCGTGAAAGAAATGGTGTGAGTATACGTTATGGTTCCCCAACTCAATACTAAGGTCTTCATAATTTTTTTGAGAAAAAAGAATTTGGGTGCTTCGGGCGTCAGATACACGGGCTAATACACAGAAATATTGAGGAATTTGTCCAACTCTAAAAATGGGCATGTACATGTAGAAATTAGCATGAGAAAATAGTATTGGTATAAGTGATGGTTCCCCAACTCAATACGGAGGTCCTCATAATTTTTTTTAGAAGACAATTTGGGTGCTTCGGGCGCCACATCAATGGGCTTATACGTAGGAAACTTTAGGAATTTTTGCGCTTTCTAAAAAGAACCTATAAATTTAGAAATGTGCGTGAAAAAGCTAGTGCGAGTATACGTGATAAATCCCCAACTAAATAAGAAGGTCCTCATAAAAATTTTTTGAGAGAAAATTTTGGGTGCTCTGGGGGCCGGATTCATGGGCTTATACACACAAAAAATTGAGGAATTTGAGTAATTCCTAAGAAAGATCTGTAAATACAGTAATGTGCATGAAGAAATAGTGTTAGTATACATAATGGTTACCTAAATTAATAAAGAGGTCCTCATAAATTGTTTGAGAAAATTGTATGGTGCTCCAGGCCCTTGATCCGTTGGCTAATACACACGAGAAATTAAGGAATTTAGGCGATTCCTAAAAAGGGCCTAAAGATGTGGAAATGGGAGTGATATAACAAGTGCGGGTATATGTGATTGTTTCCCAACTCAATTCGGAGGTCCTCATAAAGTTTTTTTGAGAAAAAAAATTGGGTGCTCAAGGCACTAGATCCATAGGTTAATACACATGAAAAATTGATGACTTTGTACAATTTCTATAAAAGGGCCTCTAGATGCGGAAACTTGCATGAAAAAATGGTTTGAGTATACGTGTTGGTTCCCCAACTCAATACAGAGGTCCTCGTAATGTTTTTTTGTAAAAAAATTAGGTTGCTTCGAGCGCCAGATCCATGGGCTAATAGTAATGAAAAAATGAAGAATTTGCGTGAATCCTTAAAAAAGCCTATAGATGAGGAAATCACATGGAAAAAATGGTTTGAGTATACGTGTTAGCTCTCCAAATCAATACGGAGGTTCTCATAAAAAATTTTGAGAAAACCTGGGTTGTTGATCCATGGGTTAATACACACGAAACATTGAGGAATTTGCGTGATTCCTAAAAAAGGACCTCTAGATGCGGAAATGAGCGTAAAGGAAATTATGTGAATATACATGATAGTTCTCCAACTCAATACATAGGTCATCATAAAGTTTTTTGACAAAATAAATTTGGGTTTTCCGAGTGCCAGATCCATCGGCTAATTAACACATGAAAAATTGAGGAATTTGCACGATTCCTATAAAAGGGTTTGTTGATGCGGAAATGGGAGTGCAATAAGGGTGTGTGTATTTGTGATGGTTCCCTAACTTAATAAGGAGGTCTTCATAAACTTTTTTGAGATTTTTTTGGTAGCTACGGGTTCCAAATCTACGGGCATACATGAAAAAAAGAGATATTTGAGCAATTCCCCAAAAGGGCTTGTAAATGCGAAAATGGGCTTGAAAAAATGGTGTGAGTATATGTAATGGTTTTCCGACTCTATAAGGATGCCTCCATAAAGTTTTTTCAGAATACAATTTTGGGTGGTTTGGGCTCCAAAACTGTGAGCTAATACGTACGAAAATTTGATAAATTTGTGTGATTCCTAAAAATGGCTTGTAGATGCAGAAATGCATGTGAAAAGAAATGGTGTGAGTATATTTGATTTTTCCCAACTTAAATGGTCCTCATAAAAATTTTGAGCAAAAAATTTCAAATACTCCAGGCACTACATCCATGGCCTAATACACATGAACTCTTTATTTAGCTTTGCCTATAAGAGAAGAAAGTTTTCTATTCTCTCCTTAAATTCATCAAATTTATAGAAAGTGAAGGTATATCAGTGGTGGACGCTTCTCTCTTTGTCATGTAACATAGCGCTTGCTTACATGTTACATAATTTGCATTGTGAAATAATATAATCTATTGAAAAATGCTATTGAACTAACTATTGACCCAGAATTAAAGTATTTTAATAGTTTATAACAAATGAATAACAAACTTTGGCTATTTTTTGTATATCTCATCCATAGGTTCTTCATACAAATTTATCATCTTCCGAAAATAGAAGAACTATTATTGAACAAGTGTAATCGATAACATTTTTTAAAAATAATAGTGGATAGAATCTCTATCGCAGCTAATATATGAATAGTCAACAAACAAATTTTCTTCCTCGGAATTGACTTATTTAAATAAATAGATTTGTTACGTTTACAAACTATTTAATGTACATAAATTTCCTTCGCCAGATTCAAATATAATAAAAATTGTGAAAACAATTCATATATTAGAGATGAGTAATGGATGGTTAGTCATTCTTTTTCCTGAAATGATTTAGTATGAAAAGAAATTTATACCTATATTAAAAATAAGTAATGTAGAGTTATTCATTCAACCTTTTTACTAAAATGATTTTGTGAAAAATATTTTATCTTTAATCTTTGAATCGCGTGTTAATAACATGAAGCTAAAAGTAATAATATGAAATAAAAATAAACAAAGAATTTTTTTTCTATTTTCAAAGTTTATTTTAATATGCATAATTAGTTAATTAGACAATCATCGCCCATGTTCTTAACTTTAAGCTGCCACTTGGCAACGTGTGACACTTCTATCCTTACTTAATATAGAAGATTTTCATTTTAAGTTAATTCATCATTGTACTTGGGCGGATCTTTCTTTACAATACATTTTTTTTCTTTCCTTAAATAGTGAGCACTACTTTTCTTTCTCTTTCAATTTTAGTAGAAACTCATTTTCTCTTTGGTGGAGTAACATATGGCGGATGCTTACCGGAAGGACACCAACAGTGGGCAGTTTGAAGTGATGTCGCCGGATCTACCTTCTGTCGTCGCGGAAATCCCTCTCAACGAATATAATATCAAATCAACTCTCTATCTGTTTAAAATCATATCGACAAAGATGAGACAAGTTCAGATTTCAGCATATCTTTTGCTCAGTAAGGTGGATCTGTAGAAGTTAGGGTTTATTCATTTATTTTTTTTAGTTAAGAATTTAATTTTAATGGGTTGTAGAAACTAGGTTTTATCCATATACTTTTTCAGACAAACACTTAATTGTTATCATGACTTGTAGATACTAGGGTTTATTCAATCAGTCAAAACTTAATTTTATGGCTTGTCGAAAATAGAGTTTATTCATTTAGTTTTTCAATTACAAACTTATTTGTATGCTTTTTTGTTGTGGTAGGTGTAATATAGTTATGATAGGAATTGAGAATACTCACCAAGAATGTCTTGTATACTGATCAAGAAAGTCTTTGGTATTACAGAAGTAAGTGGAGGAAATAAAAAAAAGTTGTATATGTTTGTAGTCCCAATGAATAGGGCAATGAGATTTTTTTGAGATTAATATTAGAGCTATTTTTGTAGATTTTATACATTAGATGAACCTTTTGGTGTAAGGGCTTATTTAGTAGTGGTGAATCTATAATATCCCATTGAGGTTGACAGTTAGTGTAAAACTAGCTAAAAGAGGAGAGGATTTCATCACATTGTCACCCCGATGTGTTGCAAGATAGCTAGGAATTGATTTCGATCATCGTGAACAGATGATGATAAAAGGCGATAGTCCAAGAGAGTTTAAATTTGGGTTAGGTTGTTAGAACTAGTGTTGAAGGGAGCATGAAGCGAAAAAAATAACAACAATGTCAAATCACTTTGAGTGAAGGAAAGTGTTTGCTTCATCGAAGTGGAGCACACTTTTTAAAGAAAGAAAGACTAGCACACATTTTAAAGAAAGACTAAAATAGACCTTCCACAATGACAGTCTATATAATTGCAATTGTTCAATTTAAATACAAATATATGTATCATAATTTTTTTCACAAATACAAGAAAAAACAATGTTAAAATATAGGCAATTCTTTCTTGACAAGCAACTATTTTTCCTTCCTGATAATGCATAGCTCTCTCGTTGTAATACTTCAGTCTTATTAATTATTGCATCACGGAAAAACAGAAGTTCTCTAGTACAAGATGAAAAATTATGTTACAACCAAAGGTGGATCTATGGGGTTTCCAGGGTATTCACCCAAAACCCTCACGATATAAAATTGCACTAATATATTTAAGGTACTTATATATATATATATATATATATATATATATATATATATATATATATATATATATATATATATATATATATATATATATATATATATATATATATATATATATATATATATATACATATATACATATATATATATATATGTATATATGTATATATATATATATATATATATATATATATATTGATTTTGAATAACCTAAACAAGATTGGAGGTTGACTCATGATTTAGGTGTTTAAAATTTATCAAGTTCAAATTTCGAACGTATTTAGTTAAAATTTTGCATCCGCCACTGATTACAACTTATGTATTTTCATGAGAATGATACTTGAAGTAGGTTAACAACTTTAATTTATTGCACTAAATTTCAAGTAAAATAATTCAGTTATTATATAATATGATTTTAGTATATAATTTATGTCAAATAATTATCTTCACTTATGAATACAACTCAAGTTTAACAAAGTTAATTATCTATCTAAGTTAGATAAAAAAAAATCAATTATTATCTTTTTCTTGTAACAATACAGTAAATATGGAAAAAGTAATTAAAAATCTGTTAAAAAAAATCAAAAAAATAGAGAGAAGTCTAAATCATGAAAAGCACTAAAACGGATTACTAAGTTCACAATCATATATGTATATGTATATGTATATTTGTTGCACTTATTTGGTTATCTTGTTTGGGTTGAGTGCTGAATGATATTTGTTTGTGCTGGTTTTCCCCTTTTTACAAGCTCCAAGTAGTCCTGGCTACTATGACAGTTATGATGAAAGGGGAATGATGAGAAGCACAGCTTGTATCGAAGAATCCTATGAACACTATCTCCGTACTGGGGTACTTAGTTTTTATTTTCCTAATTTTGAGGTTGGTTCCGTAATACTGTATATATAGGTGTAATATATATAGTGGTAAAATTTTCAGGAAATTTTGTCTTACGAGTCCATACTTATGGACATTGAGGATGTTGGAATGGTAGCAGAAGATATCCTTCCTCCAAATGCTAGCAGTACATTGTTTGTAGAGGGTTTGCCTGAGGATTGTACAACAAAAGAGGTGGCACGTATCCTTTTCTTGCGTGAAAATTAGCTTATTGTTTTATTTATGGCCCATTCTAGTTTTTCCCTTTACTTCAGTTTTTGCAGATATATTCCGCCATTTTCGAGGTTACAAAGAAGTTAGGCTCGTACCAAAACCATCAATATATGTAAGAATATATACGTTTCACATCATCATCTACTAACTGTTATTTTGGATTATCAACTTTATTAATTATATATGCAGCCAGGAGCCAATACCTTGATTTTTTGCTTTGTTGATTTTCTGAGTCCACTTCATGCAGCTGCTGCAATGGATGCCTTACAAGGTGAGCCGCTTCACACTCTCTTCTTAATTTCTACCTCATAATTATGAATGCTCAATTTATAACTAATCAGAGTACTAAACAAAATCTGTGTTGTGTGAATATTCTAAAATTTTATTCTTTAAACTTTCATACAAGTTGAAGCTGCTCTACATGTGCCTTTGACTCATCATTTCATGAATCTATCGATTGCTACTTGAAAGAAAATTGTCAGACAATTTGCTGGTGTACATCGATCTGTGAAAGAGAAATTTATTGATAGTAAAACTAATTAAATCTTGCAGGTTATTAATTCGACCTTGATGAGCATGATACAGGCAACTTATTGATGCAATTTGCTCGCAATCCTGGTGCAACGTCACTCAGGTCAGGTGGAGGGAATCGTGGAAAATGTTGAAACTATGTGTATTTACAGGTACAAACATTAATTTGGTGCGCTTGACCCTTTTATTATCGATGACCATAACATATGGTTATACAAAGTTACTAAATTGTTGAACTATTCTTTTGTGTAGGACTTGCCATGTTTGGAGAGCGACGTTATGCTGCAAACGTGTATCTCTGATCATGTACCTGTAATATTATATTAACTGTAGCTACTGCTTAGCAGTTTGAAAATAAAGTTGCTTGTCAGATCAAATTGTTTAAATTTCTTTTTAAATTTGCTTCAACTTATGACATTATCAACTTGTGCTCTGTTGTTTAGTGTCTGATTACTGTCATTTGGGTCTGGAGACCTTTTAAGTGTAGAAATAAAATCCTTGGTGTTGGTGATGGTGATGGTTTGTGGATTTTTATTTGGAGTCTATGAAAGCACTTACTATATATTGTATGTGTAGAGTCTCCCAATGTCTATATTATCCTTTTGTGGTTGGTCTATGACTTGGAGGGTGAAAACTTGGTTGGCGGCAGCTCCTCTGGAGTCCCCCTCCCTCATTCTGGATCCAAACCATTGTTAATGACCTCCACTTACAGTCTCTAAAAATCCTTGTGAAAAACGTGACGACTTTTACCCAGGGGTAACTATTATCTTACCAATGCTAACAAGGATTGTCTTTCCATTAAAAACAATGGATTGATGTAAAGGCTGGAGTCAGAAGCTCGCCATGAATGAAATACTTGAGGAAAAAAAAATAAAAAGAATATACATAGTCCAAACTAGTACTACTATCTATTTTTTCGCATGCAGCCTAATTCTGTAAATCTATATTTAAAATTAGTAATAGAGCCAAAAGCAATGGATTCAGTTGAATTTGCAGCAACAAACTAAAAATTCCCCTCTTAACTCTCTTGTCGGTCGATGGATATCCTTCTGACTGAGTTTTAAAAAAATAGCTAACTAAATTTTTCAAGAAAAAATAAAACATATGCCTGATTTCTGATTGAAGGTCTACAGCAGAGTTAGTGATTGACATACAAGAACATTTTTCAGAGAGCTGTGCAATTCGGATGAATTTTTCTCTCTTGCTCTCTTCTTGTGGTGTTTATTAATTTCATCAACAGTTGTTCAAAGTACAGTACAAGTTACTTATGCCTACAGAGAGCACTTCATTTTTTAACTACTATAAATCTAGTGTAAGTAAAAGAAAAAATTCTTTTAATAATTGTGGAGATATAAATCTTTATAGTAGTTGATATAAAAATAGCTTACAAAATAAAATTGCTAGAAATTTGACGAATTTAAAAATTACATTTGTTACGTTAACAAATTATTCTTTTGCATAAATGTTCATTTAAGTGAGATCCAAAAATAACAAAAATCCATACATCGTAAATGAACAATGTAGAGTTATCCATTGAAAGTTTTTCCTAAAATAATTCGTGGACCATATCTTATCTTTAATTTTTGAATCTCGTACAAATAGCATGATGCTAAAAGTAATAATATGAAATAAGAAAATAGACAAATAAATAAATAAATAAAAACTTCCTTCTATCTCATAAAGTTTTTTGAGAGATTTGTTTTGGGTGATCTGGACATCAGATTCCTGCGCTAATACTCACGAAAAATTGAAGAGTTTGCGCGATTCCCAAAAAGGGCTTTTTGATGGAGAAATAGGTATGGAATATAGTACGAGTATACGTGATGGTTCCCCAAATCAATACAGAAGTCCTTACGAAGTTTCTTGAGAAAAAAAAATTGGATGCTCTGGACACCAAATTCATGGGCTAATACACACAAAAAATTAAGAAATTTACGCGATTCCTGAAAAATGACATCTAAATACGGAAATGGGCGTGAGAAAAATGGTGTGAGTATATATATGTGATAGTTGTCCAACTTAATATGGAGGTCATCATAAAGTTTTTTGAGAAAATATTTTTGGGCGCACCGGGCGACAGATGCATGAGCTAATATACACGAAAAATTGAGGAATTTGCGCGATTTCTAAAGAAGCACTCGTATGTGTGGAAATGAGTATTAAAAATGGTGTGAGCATATGTGATGGTTGTTGGGTATGTAGCAAGAATTGATGGGAAATAGAGAAAAAGTCCAACGGGCAGAAGTCAAAACAGGCCAAGAAGAAATTCAAAGGCAACTGTTACAACTGTGGTAATACTGGTCATAGGTATTCTCATTGTCGTGCTCCTAGAAAGGATAAAGACAAAGGCAAAGGCAAAAATCAAGCAAACATCGTGGAAGAGATGGAAGATGCAGATGACTTATCTGTAATGATCTCGGAGTGTAACTTAGTTGGAAATCCTAAGGAGTGGTTTCTCGACTTAGGTGTCACTCGACATATTTGCTCTGCGAAGGAAGTCTTTGCAACATACACTTATGCTGAGTACGATGAAGATTCGTTCATGGGAAACACAGCAACAGCAACGATTGCAGGAACTGGGAAAGCAATGTTGAAAATGAAATCCGGCAAAGTTTTGACTTTGAACAATGTTCTGCATGTCCCTACTATTAGAAAGAATTTAGTTTCTGCTGCACTACTCGTTAAGAACGGGTTTAAGTGTGTCCTAGTTAGTTATAAAGCTGTAAGAAGTAAGAATGAGATGTACATAGGAAAGGGCTACCTCAATGAGGGTCTTTTCAAACTGAATGTAATGGTTGTTGATAGTATTAATAAGAATTTTGCTTCTGTTTACTTATTGGAGTCAAATGGTTTATGGCATTCCCGTTTGGGACATGTCAATTACAAAGCCTAGCAAAAATTGGTTACTCTAAAAGTATTGCCTGATTTTAAATGCAATAAATCGAAATGTGAAATTTGTGTGGAAAATAAGTTTGTTAAACATCCTTATAAATCTCGTGAAAGAAATTACAAAACTTTAAACATAATTCACACAGATATATGCGATATGAAGTCGACATCATCTCGTGGTGGAAAAAAAGTATTTTATAACTTTTATTGACGACTGCACTCGATTTTGTTATGTATATTTGCTTAATATTAAGGAAGCAATTGATGCATTTAAGAAACACAAAAATGAAGTGGAGAACCAATTGAATCTAAAGATAAAAACGATTTGGAGTGATAGAGGTGGAGAATATGAATCTTCTTTCGCAGAGATATGTTTGGAATATGGTATTATTCATCAAACTACTGCACCTTATACAACACAGTCAAATGGCTTGGCGGAACGGAAGAATAGAACATAAAGGAAATGACGAATGCCTTGATGATCAATTATGGTTCACCGCGAAACCTTTGTGGGAAGCCATCCTTACGGCTAATAAGATACTCAATAAAGTACCCTATCGAAAAACACAATCAATTCTATATGAGTTGTGGAAAGGAAGGAAACTCAACTTGAAATATTTCAAAGTGTGGGACTGTTTAGCCAAGGCAAAGGTTCCTTTACCGAAGAGGGTTAAAATTGGATCCAATACAGTAGACTGTGTATTTATTGGATATATGGAATGGGCATGAAAAAAATAGTGTGCGTACATGATGGTTCGCCAACATAATACGGAGGTCCTCATAATGTATTTTGAGGGGGAAAATGGGTGTTTAAGGCGCCAGATCCATGGGCTAATACACACGAAAAATTGAGCAATCTACGCGATTTATAAAAAAAAATATGTAAATAAGGAAATGGCATGAAAAACTGGTGTGTGTATACGTGATGGTTCTCCAACTAAATATGGAGGTCCCTCATAAATATCTTTAAGAAAGAAGTTTTGGGTACTCCGGGCGCTAGATACATGGATTAACATACAAAAACTTGAGGAATTTGTATGATTTCGAACAGAGGGTTGATATATGCCGAAATGGGTGTAAAAATGGTGTGAGTATATTTGATGTTTCCCCAACTCAAAATAGAGGTCCTCATAATCTTTTTTGAAAATAAATTTAGGGTGCTAGAGTCGGTTGATCCAAGGGTAATACACACGAAAAATTGAAAATTTTGTGTGATTCTTTAAAAAGGATTTATAGATGCGAAAATAGGCGTCAAATAAGTGGTGTGCGTATACGTTACAGTTTCCCAATTCAATACGGAGGTCCTCCTAAACTTTTTTGAGAAAAAATATTGGGTTCTTAGGAAGCTATACCCATTTTAGGTATTCGCACGATTCCGAAAAAAGGACATGTAAATAAGGAAACGGGCGTGAAAAAATGTTATGAGTATACATAATGGTTCCCCAACTCAATACGAAGGTTCTCGTATAGTTATGTGAGAAAAATGTTTTGGGTGCTCCGGACGCCATATCGATGAGCTAATACATACAAAAAATTTAAGAATTTGCGCGATTCCTAAAATGGGCCTGAAGATGTGGAAATTGGCGTGAAAAATGGTATGAATATACGTGATGGTTTTCGAATCAGTACAGAGGTCCTCAATTCCTCATAATGTTTATTGAGAAAAAAATTAGGGGTGCTCCGGGAGTGGAATCATGGGCCAATACACACCAAAATTGAGGAATTTGCACAATTTCTAAAACAGAGCGTCTAGATTGATGCGGAAATAGGCGTGAAAAAAATGGTGTAAAAATACGTGATGGTTGGCCAACTCAATACGGAGGTACTCATAATATTTTTGAGAAAAAAAGTTAGGTGTTAGGGTCGTCAAATCCATAGGCTAATACACACTAAAAATTGAGGAATTTTTGTGATTAGTAAAATAGGGTTTGTAGATGCGAAATGGGCATTAAAGAATATTGTGAGTATACACGAAAAATTGAGGAATTTGTGCAATTTTTGAAAAAAGGCATATAGATATGGAAATTGGCGTGATAAAATGATGTGAGTGTATATGATTATTTCCCAACTCAATATAGAGGTCCTCATAAGTTTTTCTGAAAATAAATTTTGGGTGCTATGGACACCAGATTTTTGGGCTAATTAATACACACGAAAAATTGAGGAATTTGTGCTATTCCTAAAAAACGTTACTGTAAATGCGGAAATGGGTGTGAAAAATGGTGTGAGCATACAATATAATTCAATACGGAGGCCCTCAAAAAATTTGAGGAAAAAATTTAGGGTGCTCTTGATGCCAGATCCGTTAGCTAATACATACGAAAAATTTAGGAATTTGCGCGATTCGAAAAAGAGGTCGAGCAAATGCAAAAATGGGCTTGCAAAAATGATATGGATATACGTGATGGTTCCCCAACTCAATACGTAGGTCCTGATAAAGTTTACTTGAGAAACAAATTTGGGTGCTCCGGGCGCCATATCAATGGCTAGTACACACAAAAATTGAGGAATTTGCGCGATTTCTAAAATGGGCATGTAAATCTGGAAATGAATTTGAAAAAAATGGTGTGAGTATATGTGATGGTTTCTCAACTCAATACGGAGTCATCATAAAATATTTTCAAAAAAATATACAGGGTGCGTCGGGCACCAAACCCATTAGCACACGAAAAATTTAGAAAATTTACGTGATTCCTTAAAAAAGGCCTCTAGATACAAAAATGGACATGAAGAAATGGTGTGAGTGTACTTGATGGTTGTCTAACTCAATACGGAGGTTACCATAAAGTTTTTTGAGAAAAATATTATGGGTGCTTCGGGTGCCTGTTCCGTAGCACATGAAAAATTGAGGAATTTGCAAGATTCTTACAAAAGGGTATGAAGATTGAGGAATTTGCAAGATTCAATACGGAGTTCCTTATAAAGTTTTTTAAGAAAGATATTTGAGGTGCTCCGGTCGGTTGATCTATGTGCTAATAAACACAAAAAAATAAGAAATTTACGTGATTTTTAGAAAATGGCCTCTAGATGCGGAAATTGGCTTGAAAAGTTGTGCGAGAATATGTAATGGTTCCAAAAACTCAATATGGAGGTACTCATAAAGATTTTTGGAAATAAAAATTTAGTACTCCAAAGGCTAGAACCATAGGCTTAACAGATTAAAACTTGACTAATTTGCGCAATTCCTAAAAAGGGCTTGTAGATACGGAAATGGGCATGAAAAAATTGGTGTAAGTATACATGATGGTTCTCCAACTCAATACAGAAGTCCTCATAAAGTTGTTAGAGAAAAAGTATTTAGGGTGCTGCGCGCACCACATCTATGGGCTAAACACACGAAAGATTGAGGAATTTGCATAATTCCAAAAAAAGGCGTGTAGATGTGGAAATGGTAGTCTACTTGATGGTTTTCCAACTCAAAATGAGATCCTCATAGATTATTTGAGAAAAAGCTTTTGGGTTCTATTAGCGTCATATCCATAAGCTAATACACACGAAAAATTGAGGAATTTGAACGAATCCTAAAAAAAGAGCCTCTGGATGCGGTAATGGGCATGAAAATGGTATGAGTATACATGATGGTTCCCTAAATCAAAATGGAGGTCTTCCTAAATTTTTTTGCTAAAAAAAGTTGGGTGCTCCGAGCGCAAAATTCATGGGTAAATACACATGAAAAATTGAGAAATTTGAGAGATTCCTAAAAAGGGCTTGTATATGCGGAAATATGCGTTAAAAATGGTATGAGTATACATGATTGTTCCCCAACTCTCTATAGAAGTCGTCATAAAGTATTTTCGAATATGTTTAGGGTGGTACGGGCTCCGGATCTATGGGCTAATGTATATATAAAATTCAGAAATTTGTGTGATTCCTAAAAAAGGTCTCTAGATGCAGAATGACTGTGAAAACAAGGTATGAGTATATGTGATGGTTCTCCAACTCAATACAACGGTCCTCAAGTGCTCCAGGGCACCAGATCCATGGCCTAATAGCAACAAAAATTTAAAGAATTTGTGTTATTCCTAAACAATGCCTCTAGATGCGGAGATGGACATGCAAAATTGTGTGAGTAACGTGAAGTTCCCCAAATTAATACGGAGGTCCTCATAAATTTTATTGAGAAAAATATTTTGGGTTCTCTGAGCACTTGATTCATCGCTAATACACATGGAAAATTAAGAAATTTGCGCAATTTCTAAAAAAAAGGAAAGTAGATTCAAAAATGGTGTGAGTATACTTGATGGTTACCCAACTCAATACGGAGGTCCTCATAAAGTTTTTTGAGAAAAAATTTTGGGTGCTTCGGCCGCCAGATTTTGGGCTAATTAATACACCCGATAAATTGAGAAATTTGTGTGATTCCTAAGAAAGGGCCTATAGATGAGGAAATGGACGTGAAAAAATGATGTGAGTATACATGATGGTTCCCTAATTCTATATAGAGGTCCTTATAAATATTTTGAGAGAAAAATTTGGGTGCTCCGGGCACCATATCCATGGGCTAATATATACAAAAAGTTGAGGGATTAACACAATTCCTAAAAATGATATGCAGATGCGAAAATAAGAGTGAAAAAAGGTGTGACTATACATGATGGTTCCCAACTTAATACGAAAGATCTATAAAGTTTTTTGAGGAAAAAAAACAATACTAAAAAAACTGGATTTAGTGACAGAAAAACATTGTCGCTAAACAACAAATTCGTTGCTAAACCTAATTAGGAACGAATTAGCGACTGGATTTTTTTAGCAACGAGCAAAGTAGTAACAGAGTAGCGATGACATTTGTCGCTAAATGCAGTTTTTTTAGTACTGAAATGAGTGTTTCGATCCCCAATTCCATGGGCTAATACACATAAAAAGTTGAGTAATTTGCGCAATTCCTAAAAGGGGGCCTCTAGATGCTGAAATGGGTGTAAAAATGTTTTGACTATACGTGAAGGTTCCTCAACTCAATACAAAAGTCTTCATAATGATTTTTGAGGAAAAATTATTTGAGTGCTTTGGACGCCAGATCAATGGACTAATATACATGCAAATATAGGAATTTGTGCGATTCAGAAAAAGGTCATGTAATGAAGAAATGGACGTGAAAATCAATTGGTATGAATATACGTGATGGTTCCCCAACTCAATGCAGACGTCCACATAAAATTTTTGTGAAAATTTTGGGTGCTTCCATGAGCTTACACAAAAAAATTGAAATTTGCGCGATTCCAAAAAAAGGTCCATGAAATGCAGACATGGGCGTGAAAAAAATGGTGTGAGTATACCTGATGGTTCTCCATCTCAATTTAGATTTCCTGATAAAGTTATTTGAGAAAAAAAATATTGGAGTTCCTGGCGCCAGTCCATGGGCTTATACACGCAAAAGAATTGATGAATTTGCGCGATTTCAAATAAAGGGATTGTAGATGCTGAAATGGGCGTGAAAAATTTAGTGTGATTAAACGTGATGGTACCCCAACTCAATACAGAGGTCCTCGTAATTTTTTTTGACAAAAAATTTTAGGTTCTCTAGGTGCCAGATCCATCGGCTAATACACACAAAAAATTGAGGATTTTTATGTAATTACTAAAAAAGGTCTAGTAATTGAGGAAATAGACATGAAAAAAATGATGTGAATATACATGATGGTTACTCAATATGTATGTCCTCAGAAAGTATTTTGAGAAAACAATTTTGGGTGCTTCTGGAGCCAAATCCATGGGATAATGCATATGAAAAATTGATGAATTTATGTTATTCCTAAAAAAGGCATGTAAATGCGAAAATCAGTTTAAAAAATGGTGTGAGTATACGTGATTGTTTCTCAACTCAATACAGAGGTCCTCATAATGTTTTTTAAGAAAATTTTTTGGATGTTTTGAGAGCCTTATCCGTGGGCTAATAAACACAAAACATTTTAAAAAAATTGCATGATTCCAATAAAAGGGCCTTTAGATACGGAAATGTGCGTGAAAGAAATGGTGCGAGTATACGTTATGGTTCCCAAACTCAATACTAAGGTCTTCATAATTGTTTTGAGAAAAAAGAATTTGGGTGCTTCGGGCGTCAGATACACGGGCTAATACGTAGAAATATTGAGGAATTTGTGCAATTCTAAAAATGGGCATGTACATGTAGAAATTGGAATTTGCGTTATTCCTAAAGAGGGGCCTTTAGATGTAGAAATGGACATGACCCGTCATAATTTGTTGTTGAGGGGATTGCGTTCGCGCAGCCCCTGTCAATTCTAGTGTAATCTTTGGTGGACTGCAGATCTAAATAATACATGTGTTGCCCAGTGGCCACTCTCTAGCCTGACGTAGTTGAACATATATCATGATCTGCTATATAACTATTGCTAAGATAGTTTAACTGAACCTATGCTAAAACCAATAACAGGTAATAATATGAGCAATCTCAGGAATTTTTTTATATATATTTTATGTAATTACTATTCATACAAAATATATACAAATATTATGCAATAAAGAAACTTTCAATAAAATGAACACTAAAACTGTAAAATAATAAGGTAAAGCATATTATAGAGGGTCCAGAGTCAAACCAACCCATATATAGTCGGGTTCTTTTTCGAAACCAAACCACTAGCCGAGTTTTTTTCGATTTGACTCAATTTGCGGTTTGATTCTGTTTTCGATTCGAATTCGTACATCCCTAAAAGTTGGTGGACAAAATGAACCCTCTTCTCCGCTAAGGCAAAGCATCACATTTATGCAAAATGGAGTAAAAAATGGAATATATAACGAAGTGGGTTCATATGAACTCACTTGACCAACTGTAGGTCCGCCCTTGATGGTAGAGCCAACATATTTCGAAGGCAGTGCAAAATTAAAAGAAGCAACTAACAAAAAAAAATTAGTGAGTCAGTTCACATCTATTTTGCTCAATCTATCGACTTTATCGTCGATCAAGAACGTCATCAATAATTTTTGTTTTCCACCAAATACAGTCCATATAATTTTTTTATCTTCAGTTTGGATTGCTTTTAGTTATTAAAAGAACACGGTAAATTGTATAGACTGAAATAATAGTTTTTTAATGGTTGAGTCAAGATTTTTATCAACACATATCACACATTATATAAAAGTAACAGTAATTTATCGATTTAATAATACTTGAATCTAAAGTTATTTATAGTGTCAATTACCTTGATACACATAAAAATTAACCTTATATCGGGAGGCTGCAAGTTTGAAAGTCTATACTTTTCTTTATTCAGATCTATTTGTCACAACTGTTTCTATTGTCCGAAAAAATCATGATTACAATATAAGTACATAATGCACGTTCAACAAGTTTTAGTTTATTTATACATTTATTTAAGAAGCTAAACGTACTTGTAGTAAAATAAACCTTGCACGACAGGAGTATTATTTTTTTGTTTTTAATAATTAGTTATTTACTAGAAATTTTAGATTGAGGTGAACACAATCTCTCATATATAAACAAGTTTTCATTTTAAGTGAACTCTTTATTTAGCTTTGCCTATAAGAGAAGAAAGTTTTCTGTTCTCTCCTTAAATTCATCAAATTTATAGAAAGTGAAGGTATATCAGTGGTGGACGCTTCTCTCTTTGTCATGTAACATGGCGCTTGCTTACATGTTACATAATTTGCATTGTGAAATAATATAATCTATTGAAAAATGCTATTGAACTAACTATTGACCCAGAATTAAAGTATTTTAATAGTTTACAACAAATGAATAATAAACTTTAACTATTTTTGGTATATCTCATCCATAGGTTCTTTATACAAATTTATCATCTTCCGAAATAGAAGAACTATTATTAAACAAGTGTAATCAATAACATTTTTTAAAAATAATAGTGGATAGAATCTCTATCGTAACTAATATATGAATAGTCAACAAAAAAAAATTGCTAGGAATTGACTTATTTAAATAATTAGATTTGTTACGTTTACAGACTATTTAATTTACATAAATTTCCTTAGCCAGATTCAAATATAATAAAAATTGTGTAAACAATTCATATATTAGAGATGAGTAATGGATGGTTAGTCATTCTTTTTCCTGAAATGATTTAGTGTGAAAAGAAATTTATACCTATATTAAAAATAAGTAATGTAGAGTTATTCATTCAACCTTTTTCCTAAAATGATTTTGTGAAAAAAAATTTCTCTTTAATCTTTGAATCGCGTGTTAATAACATGAAGCTAAAAGTAATAATATGAAATAAAAATAAATAAAGAATTTTTTTTCTATTTTCAAAGTTTATTTTAATATGCATAATTAGTTATTTAGACAATCATCGCCCATTTTCTTAACTTTAAGCTGCCACTTGGCAACGTGTGACACTTCTATCCTTACTTAATATAGAAGATTTTCATTTTAAGTTAATTCATCATTGTACTTGGGCGGATCTTTCTTTACAATACATTTTTTTTGTCTTTCCTTAAATAGTGAGCACTACTTTTCTTTCTCTTTCAATTTTAGTAGAAACTCATTTTCTCTCTGGTGGAGTAACATATGGCGGATGCTTACCGGAAGGACACCAACAGTGGGCAGTTTGAAGTGATGTCGCCGGATCTGCCTTCTCTCGTCGCGGAAATCCCTCTCAATGAATATGGTATCAAATCAACTCTCTATCTGTTTAAAATCATATCGACAAAGATGAGACAATTTGAGATTTCAGCATATCTTTTGCTCAGTAAGGTGGATCTGTAGAAATTAGGGTTTATACTCATTTATTTTTTTAGTTAAGAATTTAATTTTAATGAGTTGTAGAAACTAGGTTTTATCCATATACTTTTTCAGACAGACACTTATTTTTTATCATGACTTGTAGATACTAGCGTTTATTCAATCAGTCAAAACTTAATTTTATGGCTTGTCGAAAATAGAGTTTATTCATTTAGTTTTCCAAAAAACTGCATTTGTCTGGAGTAATCTGGAAATTTGTTGTGTAGTTTTTGGGTGGATACTTAATTTCTTTTATGATCTACTCGTCTTAAACTTTCCAAAAATATATTATAATAGAGAAACAGACTTAAAACGAGTAAGATATGAATTTTTTAAGTTGGGCTGGAGAAAAAAACATTTTTTTTATAATTGTTTTTATTTGATTGAGATTAAAGTCCTATTCAGAATCATTTTTATGTGTGTCCTCATTAGTATCTTATTGCTCTTGTATATTCATTTAGTGCTAATGTTCCTTAAACAGTTGGTTGCCTTTTATGAGAAATTTGTGACATATGTTGTCACATTAAATGGTTTAACCATATTTCTTTTGTTCCAATTTCAGATGTGGCTGAACAGGAACATGCTCAAATTACTCCAAGTGGGAGTTCTCAAAGTAGATCAAAAAGACGAGGTCGAAGAGCAACCCGTCGTAAGATGTATTTCCGAGGGCGAGAAGTCGTACACATTGGTGTCCCAAAAGAGACACAAAGTATGCTAAGGAATGAAAGGACCATTCGAAGAAAAAGGGAAAAAGATCTAAGAGAGTTTGAGTCTTTGAGCATTCAAAGAAAAAGAGAAAAAGATCTAAGAGAATTTAAATCTTTGAAGATGGATCCCCTTGGTTGTTTAATAGGATTCCTCCAGATCTTTGTCAAAAAATTTGAAAAACTTAATGAAAAAGAAATTCAAGTTTCAGAGAAAGAAGGGTATGATGTTCTGCATCATTCCTTGCCTGAATACTGGAAGAATGAACTAAATCAAGTTAGAATTGAAATTGGGGATAATGAAGAATTATGAAAATACTATAAAAATAGGAGCTAAGTGGGTAAAACTTCACCCACGGTGTATCCACGTACTCCCTTTTTTATCAGAATAATTTTTTTGTAAACTTTTTTATTAAACTTTGAAGTGAACATCTTTAATTGTGCTTTAATATATTTTTTTTGAGTTTTATTCTCTTTTATTTTGGATAAGTGAATGATTATTTTATTGCACAATACTATATGGGTTTAATAGTTAGACATGCAAATTTGTGTGATTATAGTCTAAAATAAACTAGCGTACACATTAAGAAGTTAATTTCAAATACTGGTTAAATATTTAATTCGTAAATAATGAATGAATGCTTAAGTGTCTTTTCGATTTTACATTTAAATATGAAACCTTTATGAGAATTGATTTGCTTGAATGTGTATGTCACATGCATACTTATTAAAATTCTTGCCTAATTATATGTCAATAACAGACATGGTATGCTAGAATAGGTCACATGTGGCAAGATTGATTGAAATAGTTGGCAAAAGAAGGACATTTAGGTTCTTTCACCAAAATTGAAATGTCAACCTATGATAATTGTCTTGCTGGAAAGATTACGCGTAAACCATTTGAGAGGATAAGAGAGCTAAATTTCCACTTCAATTAATATTTGTGGTCCAATGAATGTCAAGACAAGGTCTGGTGCTTCATACTTTATTTAATCACTTGAGTGCTTTAAAAGATATATGAAATGAAGTTGAACCTCTGTATGAAATGTTGAATACAGAAGATCAGATGTTGTCAAACATACTTGATAATTCAATTGATCAAGAAATGATTCCTGGACCAAGTGGGAGTTATGAATCCCAACCTCTGTACGAAATATTGAATTCAGAAGATCAGATAATGTTGTCAAACATACTTGATAATTTAATGGATCAAGAAATGATTCCTGGTCCAAGTGGGAATTATGAATCCCAAAATCCTATAGAGGAATCTGAAGGAGTACAAGAAAAAGGTGTACCTAAACGATCTTATGAGATTGAGGATTATATTTTCTTGGTATCGCCTACAGAATTAGGTTCATCTAATTCTGTAACGAGGCTTTATCAAGCCTTAAAAGGGATGAATGGTTGAAAGCGATGAAAAACCAACAAAGTCTTGAATCTAGTTGACCTTCCTAAGGAACGTTAAGCTATTGGGATTAAATGAATTCTTAAAGTTAAATGTAAATTCAATGGGTCAAAAAGAAAGACATGTCTCGAGTTCCTTATTCTAATGTGATCATGAGTTTGATGTATGCTATGATGTGTACTCGCTCAGACATTTGTTATGCCATGAGTCTAGTTAGCAGATATCAATCTTATATATTAGAAAAGATCAATGGAAAGCAGTAAAGAGAATATTTTGATATCTGAAGAGAACTGCAGATCATATACTGTGTTATAGTGAATCTGATTTATTCATGAAAGTTTATACATACACTGATTGGGCTGGTGCTCGGGATGATAGAAGATCAATATCCTATTTTTCTTTCTTACTGAATGGTGGTACTATTTCATGGAAAAGTAAGAAGCAAACTTGCATAACTCTTTCAACCATGGAATCTGAATTTGTGGCATGTGTGTGCATTACAAAAGTTATTTGGTTATAGAGATTCTCTAAACATTTGAATATTACAAAGAATTCTGAGGGTCCAATAATTCTACATTATGATAGTCAAGCAACTATCATGTACATAAAGGATCCTAAGTATCACAGAAGAATCAATCTCATTGACATCAAGCATAACTTTGTGAGAGACATAGTGACAAGTGGAGAAATAACTTTACAATACATTCATACACGTGAAATGATAGTTGATTTTTTTTTCTTTGGAAGGTCATCTCTAGAGACTTATTTGAAAAACATATTAAGGCTCTAAATTTACATTAAGTATGATGATATTTCAGTATTGTAAACAGACTTGATTGTTATGATATTCTCTTTTATATAAAACTATTGAATTTATGTTCAAATGTAGTATGCATGTGATAATATGAAATATATATAATGTGTCAAACAAGTCGCGAGATTGGATCTCTCACATAAGCAATCGCATCTTACGTCGGGAAACGTGAAGAGATGAATTTCACCACCATTTTATGACTTATTTTTTTATCCAGACAAAAGTTTCTCCAAGAAATGAGCTTAAAGATCACTGAAGAGAGAAACTAGGGTTAAACATCTGGAGATGTTTAGACCAAGGTTTGTATGATGTTGAATAATCAATAGAACGAGACTCATACACCAATTTAAGGTGTAAACATTGTAGCACGTGTTTCATACCACGTGTGTCTAGCGATCAATGGGTCAATGAAAGAATATTCTCTGCTTCTTCATTGTGTGAGACCCAGAAAAGTTAAATTAACTTTCCAATAAAATACCCTTTGACCTTTTGATGTTTCTTGAAGTTTCAATATGTGTTGCTACTTTAGCATGTAATTAATAGCCATGAGCGATTCGGCAATGCAGTACATGTCTAGGAAAGCAGTTGATATTGAACAGATAGATTCGAGTAGAAAGGGAAGATGATTGAATGAACAATTCAACTTGTAAAAATAAGCCGACAATTACACTCAAGTGCTATTGTGTGTATAAAGTTAAACATATACTCGAATTCACCTCTATAAGAGGTTAAGGGATCGAATAAGTAACTACTGAAGTAGGAAATAACGTTAGGGGTATTGTGAGTAATAGTGTTCTTTAATAGTATTGAATTATTTCCACATGTTTTTGAATTCATATACATGGCTTGAAAAACCTTAAAGATAAGCTCTTAATGCTCACAGGTCGCACGAACTATTTATCGTACAAATTATGTGTCTAATTGATATATTTTTGACTTGGGTCTTGTCCACCATGTGAGAAGTGGGAGATGTAAGTTTTGGGTCATGGGTCGCCCATGTGGACCGACCCGACCCAATCTGTTTTAATGTCTTATCCAATTAATTAATTAATTAATTAGGATAAATCCTTTAAAGGATAAGACAGAATAGTTACGAAGTATCTGTTCAAATCTTCTTTAAAAGACTCCTAATGGGAGCAGTTTCAAAAAACATAAAACGTGAGACGTGAGAAGTGGAATGTTAAACATGAAAAGAGAGAGGAAAACCTGTAAAACAGAAAATCAAAAATCAAGTGTTCAGTCTAGAAAAAAAAGTATTGAGTTTCTCATGCAGATTCATCAACACACAAAAACAGACTTCTAGTTTGTGAACAAAATCTTTGTTTCGTAGTGATTCAAAGATGGACTTAAGCACCAACCTGTCAAAGAAGCAGATCGACGACTTCCGCTGTGAATTACAAGGTACACATCTTGTTATTGATTCCTCTTAAAATTCCAATAGATAGTTAGAACTAGTGTTGAATGGAGCATGAAGCAAAAAAAATGTCAAATCACTTTGAGTGAAGCGAAGTGTTTGCTTCACCAAAGGTAAGCGTACATTTTTAAGAAAGAAAGACTAAAATAGACCTTCCACAATGACAGTATATAAGCAAATGTTCAATTTAAATGTTAATATATGCATCACAAAATTTTATACAATATTAAAATAGACTTTAGCAATTCTTTCTTGACAAGCAACTATTTTTCCTTCCTGGTAATACATAGCTCTCTCGTTCTAATACTTCAGTCTTATTACTTGCTGCATCATGGGAAAAATAGAAGTTCTTTAGTACAAGATGAAAAATTTACAACCAAGGGTGGATCTTTGGGGCTTCCAGGGTATTCATCCGAACCCTCACGATGAAAAAGTTATAAGACTCTTGATTTAGGTGTTTAAAATTTATCTTGAGATTTCAAGTTCAAATTTCATGCACTGAATTTTTATTTTTAGAACCCATTTAGTTAAAATTTTGCATTCGCTACTGATTACAACTCATGTATTTTCATTAGAATGATACTTGAAGTAGATTAACAACTTTATTTTATTGCACTAAAATTCAAGTAAAATAATTCAGTTATTATATAATATGATTTTAGTATATAATTTATGTCAAACTATTGTCTTCACTTATGAGTACAACTGAGTTTAACAAAGTTAATTATCTACCTAAGTTAGATAACAAAAATCTATTATTATTTTTTGGCAGCATTACAGTAATTATGGAAAAAGGTAATTGAAAATATGTAAAAAAAAAATCAAAAGAAAGAGATGAGTCTAAATCATGAAAAGTACTAAAAATGATTACTAAATTCACAATCATATATATAGATATATATGTAAATAAATATTTAGAAATTCTTTTAATACATATACAAAACCTTTTCCAAATATGTTGTCCATTGATTCACCCAGTTTTAACTTGGGTAATTAACTTATTATCTTTTCTAAAATTTCAGCTTGTCATGCTTATTTTAATAAGCTTTTTGTCCAATTTATTTGATTGAGTGAGAAAAGTAGATAAAATAAGGATAAGAAGTTTTATAATCTAACTAAGTTGTGGCATTTTAGTACATTCAAAATTTGTTTAACTTTAACACTACAAGATTCAAAAGTCTTGTTTAGTCACTCGACAATCAAATTGAAATGGAGCGAGTTTTAAAATAGAACTGAATCAACCGAGTAGTTGTTGTATGTATCAATATAAGAATTTTATTTGGTTATCTTGTTTGGGTTGAGTGCGGAATGATATTTGTGTTAATCTACACGACCTAAATTACTTTACTTTTACTAGACTTTTGTTAAGAGAACTAAGTCGCCTAACGTGTTTCACAAAAGTGTAAAAACAGTAAAGTAAATAACACAGTGCTTTTACGTGGAAACACCCGGCTCAAAAGGTGTAAAAACCACAACCTGTTCCTCAACAGGATTTACCCCAAATTCACTAAATCAACTACGAGCCTCAGACAACAATTAAGATTACAATAGTTTCTCTAAACTAAAGATCAACTACTTAGTCTTAATTCTATCACACACCTCCAAGATATGTGTTCCCAATGTCTTCGAGTTGCCCTCAACTTGAAGACTAAAACCCTAAAATCAGTTTATAACTTACTGATCTACAAATTACAAATACTAAGAAAATTCCCAGATCTGCTTTTCTGTATTGCTTGATCAGTATCACCTCAGAAATCAATCTCTCAATATTTTGCTTTTTAAGTGCATGTCTTCAAGAACGTCTCTCCTTGTATTTATGCTTATCTTCTTGAAGTCTTCTATTCCGTCAAGAACTCTAGTCAGTGAACACCTCTCTTTGTATTTATGCTTATCTTCTTGAAGTCTTCTATTCCGTCAAGAACTCTTTCATAAGATAGAAGTCTTTCTTGAAAACGTTTCTCTTGTGCCAACTTTGCCAACGTGTTCCATGTATTCTGTCATTTATCAAAACATTGCATATCCCAACAAATTCCCCCTTTTTGATGATGACAAACTTATGGCAATTTCCCTTTCTGTTAGCTTTCTATTTTAACCTATAACACTTAAGCATGGAACATATATGGCAAAATAGATTAGCTATGGGTTATAAATATTACACTCCCTGTACTTTTCCCCCTTTTGGCACCATCGAAAACGGTTTCAAGACAAGAGAATAATCTAATCTGCACCAAAGGATTGGTTAGCAAGATTCGACCCAGAGTAGCAACACAGTTAATCACATAGACAGAGTAACATAAAGCAAAACAAAAAGGATACAACAACCTAACACACATAGAGTACATGCTAATAGTATTCAATGTCTTAAGAAATAAAACACAACATGCAGACATCACAAAATAACATAGTCCAGTAGATAGTTTGGATAATGTGGAGAACAAAAGACTGATTTTGGAGTGGAGCAAAGAAGAACTTGGTTGTAGGTTAGACAGTGTCATTATGAGCAGCCCTCTCTCGAGCAAGTTCATTTTGCAGCTCCACTATACGTTCTTCTAATGTAGCTATCTCTAGTTGATTAGCAGTCTCCAGAGCAAGAAGTTGATCCTCTTTGGCAGCAAGCTGTGATTTTAGGCGCTGAACTGGATTAGCAGGATTCCTCATAGAAACAGGTAAGGCCATATAGTTCACAGTGCACACCATATCCTTTATTGTTTGAGCAGCCCACACTTGAACAGGCACATAAAATGCCTCAAACATTGGAGTCATCCAGAACCCATATGGAAGAGCATGTCCATTTGCATCCTGATGAAGGACCCTGTGCATATGTTTGACAATCAAGGAGGGTAAGTCAATAGGGACTTCAGAATCTAGTAGCTCCATAAGAGTCAAATCCAGAAAGTTGGCTACAGTACGACGCTCTTTCCTTGGAGTAATGATCTTGTCAACCACCTCAAAGTATAACTTGTGCAAGGGAGACATCTCATTTTTATTGAAACTACGATGATGAGTCAGATGAGGCTTAGAGGAAAACTTGCGCGAGATACTTAAAGCAGACGTATGAGGAGGTAAAGGAGGCCACTCAAGTTTCACATAATGACCCCATCCTTGTGAAGGGATGTCCAAAATATGAGCGATATCGGCAGGAACCAAATGAACAGACATACCACGGACAATAGATGTAAAAGAAAGTTCATCACTTTTCCCATTGATATAGAACTCAGTAATTTCTTTCTTGACCATTTTACGTTGAACAGCGCCTTGAAGAAACAGATCAGACCACCCTTGAAACTCCAACTTGGTCAATAGAACAGCCATTTCATGACCCCCAAATACAATGACTACTCTTCTCCTAATAACAGATTGCTGACGAAAGTGTATGATACGATCAAGTGAAAGAGAAGGCACAGAAGAGTTTGTCTGAGGCAAATAATCGTCATCAAAATCTGACACAGATCTATCAGAAGAAACAGGGGAAGCAACCCATTTCTTTTTAGATTTAGAGGGGGAAGGTGTGGTGAATTTTACCGTAGACGCAGGCTTGGTGGGAGGTTTAGACTTGGCCTTTGTGGGGAGTGTTGGTTTAGAACTTGATTGTTTGGAAGCAATGTGTTTCCGACGCCGTAACTGACTTATTACTAGATCATCATCAGAGATAACAACATCAGGAACTGAGGAGGATGAATACGTAAAAGTACGAGTTCTTTTTTATGCCGCAAAGGCAAATAGTAATGCAGCCTCAGCCTGACGTTTTTGTTGTCTAGTTTGGGGAACTCTAATGGGAACAGAACAAGAAGTTTCTGTAATTACAGAGGATTTATACCTAGAGGTACCCATTGATTTCTTGGTTAAAGATTTAGAACGACGCTTATTCATGTGAGGAACCACTTCTTCAAGAGTAATTTCATCAGTAGTGTCAATACATAAAGGGACAGGTTGAACCTCATACTCCATAAAAGAGAACATAATAGGAATAGAAGAAAAAGGGTTTCGACTTACAGAGTTCCATTGTTCAAAACCATCAAGAACAACCCGAAAAGGTGCACGATCTCGAGTTTCCCCCTCACTAGGTGCAACTGGTACGATGGCAAGAGATAGTTCTTGAGATGACTATGACTCCATTTTTGATGATCAAGCCATTCCCTCTTGTTGATTTTTTTTTTTTCAAAGAGAGAAGATGATGGAATATGGAGAGGTGTATTGGGTTGGTGAGGGGATGGTGACAGCCTTTTGAGAAAAGAAGGGAAAAAGTGGGATTTTGGCAGTTGTGAAATGATGGGGCACAGATAAATGAACTACATTAATTGTGTGTGTCAGCAAATGTGATTCTTTAAATTAAGACATTTTATACCTGAATTGTGCTCCACAATTTGTCACAGTATCGTATACCTATTTTAGCTGCTCAAGGTAACAAAATCTATGAGATATGGTGAAGACTAATAAGGACAAAAAATGATATACAAGTAATTGTACTATGATAGATTAGATAAGTTCTCATTAAAAAAAACGTTGATAGACATAGTTTTCTAACCAATCATTGAGGGAGGGAAATTATGCAAGCTTAATCATCCCCAAGTCTAGCCAATTCTTTTCAAAGTGTTCTCTACTCAATGCTTTGGTAAAAATATCAGCTATTTGTTCTTCAGTGGAACAAAACATTATTGATATGTGACCTTTTTCTACATTGTCTCACAAAAAATGATATTGTATATCAATGTGTTTTGTACGCTTATGTTGCACAGGGTTCTTAGCTATGTTAATAGCACTAGTATTATCACACAAGATAGGAACCCTACTAACTTTCATGCCAAAGTAGAACAATTGTTGTTTAATCCATAGCAATTGAGCACAACAAGATGCAGCAGCCATGTATTCAGCCTCTGCAGTTGATAAGGCCACAGAGTTTTGTTTTTTGGTGGACCAGGATATCAAACATGTTCCAAGGAAGTCAGCCATACCTGTGATACTTTTTCTGTCAACCAAGTATCCAGCATAATTAGCATCCGCATACCCAACCAAATTGAAATTGCTTCCTTTTGAGTACCAGAGGCCCAAATCTGTAGTTCCTTTGAGATACCTAAAAATTCTTTTAACAGATTTAATATGAGATTCTTTGGGATTTGCTTGAAACCTAGCACAAAGTCCAACACTAAACACAATGGTCTACTTGCAGTAAGATACAAGAGAGACCCAATCATTCCTCTGTACAGCTTCTGATCAACACAACAGATACACATGTGTCATCCATATCTAGATTAGTGGCTGTAGCAATAGAAGTATCAATTTGTTTTGCATCATTCATGCTGAATCTTTTGAGCAGTTCTTTCACATACTTCTGCTGATGAATCAAGGTACCTGTGGGAGTTTGCTTGATTTGTAATCCAAGAAAAAAACTTAGCTCTCCCATCATACTCATTTCAAATTCTCCACTCATAAGTTAAACAAACTCTTTGGTCATTAAACTATTTGTGGATCCAAAAATTATGTCATCCATATAAACCTGCACAATCAGCAAATCCTTTCCGTTTGTTTTAAGAAAAAGAGTATTGTCGATTTTACCTCTGGAATGTCCATGATCTAAGAGAAACTTAGATAGCCTTTCATACCATGCTCTTGGAGCTTGCTTCAACCCATACAAAGCTTTATCTAGTTTGTAGACATGATCAAGAAACTCAGGATGTTCAAATCCAGGTGGTTGCTTTACATATACTTCTTCTTTCAAATATCCGTTCAAGAATGCACTCTTTACATCCATTTGATAGAGAGTGAATTCTTTAAACACAGCAAAAGCAATAAGTAATCGAATAGCTTCAAGTCTTGCCACAGGAGCAAAAGTCTTATCATAATCGATTCCTTCTTCTTGATTATATCCCTGAACCACCAATCTTGTTTTGTTTCGAGTGACAGTTCCGTTCTCATCCAGCTTATTCCTATACACCCATTTTGTTCCAATTATTGTTCTTCCTTCAGGTGGTGGAACAAGATATCATACTTTGCTTCTTTCAAATTGGTTGAGTTCTTCTTGCATTGCTTGAATCCAATCTTCATCCAGAAGAGCTTCCTTCACCTTTTTGGGTTCAACCATGGACACAAATGCTTGAAAGGCATAAAGGTTCTTTAAACCTGACCTGGTAGTGATTCCAGAGGTAAGATTTGTAAGAACATTATCAATAGGATGTGATTCTTGATACTTGTAGCTTTTTACAGTCAACCCTTGAGAGGTGTCAACATTTTCTACATCATTTTGTTGCTTTGACTAACCAGAATTTTGACTTATTGTTCCCCCTGACTGTATGCTTACTGATTGTTCAACAGAGGGAACATGTTGTTCAACGTGTTCCTATCTATGCTCCTCAATTTCATTGTCGCCCTGCATGTTAGTCTCAACCACAGAACAATTTTCATCAAATACAACGTGCACACTTTCTTCAACACATTTTGTTCTTTTATTCAATACCCTATATGCTTTACTATGTGATGAATATCCTAAGAAGATTCCCTCATCACTTCTTGCATCAAACTTACCAAGGTTATTTTTGCCATTATTATGAATATAACATCTGCAACCAAAAGTCCTAAGGTGAGAAATATTCGGTTTTCTACCTTTGAGTAATTCATAGGGAGTCTTCTCTAAGATGGGGCGTGTCATGCATCTGTTTACAATGTAACATGCAGTACTAATGGCTTCAGCCCAGAGAGTTTTTTCAAGATTAATAGCAATCATCATTGTTCTGGCCATGTCTTCTAGAGTCCTATTTTTCCTTTCAACTACTCCGTTTTATTGAGGGGTTCTTGGAGCAGAGAAATTATTATCTACACCATGTAATGAACAGAATTCAAGGAATTTTGCATTTTCAAATTCTGTTCCATGGTCAGATCTCATGGAAATCAAGGATAGTCCTAGAGTTTTTTCTAATTTTTTTATAAAAATAGAAAAGGTCTCAAAGGACTCTTCTTTAGAAGCCAAGAATAATGTCCAAGTAAATCTAGAAAAATCATCTACAATGACAAAGACATACCTCTTACCTCCTCTGCTTCTTACTCTCATAGGTCCACATAAGTCCATATGAATCAGTTCAAGGCACTTGGTTGTACTTACCTGATTCTTTGGCGTGAATGATGATCTCACTTGCTTCCCCCTTACACATGCACCACAGACACTGTCATTTTTGAATTTGGTTTTTGGTAAACCTATAACCATATCCTTTCTAACAGTTTGTTCAATTGTTTCAAGGTCGCATGCCCAAGTCTTTTGTGCCATAGTAAGGGATCATTAGCAATTGCACTAAGGCACTTCAGAGTTGTGCCATGCATTCCCATGATATCAGCTTTGTACACATTTTTGTGTCTTTTGGCAGTTAAAATGGCCTCTTTTGTGTCCCGCTTCTCAACCCTGCAACCTTCAGATGTAAAAATTACTTTGTTACCTTTGTCACATAGTTGAGAAATGCTAAGAAGATTATGCTTTAGCCCATCCACATGATATACTTCCTCCAAGGCTTTGGATTCAGTTTGTCCAATCCTTCCAACTCCTACAATTCTACCTTTCTTTCCATCTCCAAATGACACATTTCCCCCTTTGTATGCATTGAGTGAAAGGAATTGATGCTTGTTTCCCGTCATATGCTTAGAACAAGCACTATCCATGTACCAGTGCCTGCTTCCTTTCACTTTTACCTGCAATCATTTTAAATATTAGTTTTAGGAACCCAGACAAGCTTGGGTCCTTTTTTATGATAGAAAGGATGAATGAGATTTCTTTTTGCCCACATTGGTAGCCAATTATTATTTCTGATTCTCTGACTGATTTTGACATAATTTGTTGCTATTTCAACGTTTTTGTTACTATGCTTTCTGGAAACAGGACATTCAATAGTTGGGTGCTCGAGTTTGCCACAAAAATAGCACAAATCTGTTGTAACAGCCCTGTCATTGTTAAAGCCAATACCTGCTCTCTCATTGTGATTTCTCTCACTTAATTGATTGACAATTCTCTATGAGTTAGTCCATCTATTTGCTCTTTCAAGCCTAACTTTTATCTGAGAGATTTATATATTTAATTTTCTCACTTTTTATTTTTCAGTAAAATAATTATTTTTACATTGATTCAACTCTTTCTCAAGTTTTTCTTTTGTTTCACTCATTTTTCCTTTTTCAGTAATAGTCATTCTTAAGACTTCAGACTTAAGATCTAGGTTTGATGACTCAAGTTCTTCAACATGTTTCTTCAGATAGTTGTTTTGTTTATCAGTTATAGTTTTGTTTTCTTTGAGTTCCATGTACTCAAATTTTTGATCTGCAAAAGCTTTAAACAACTGATCTCTTTCGCATGTTAATTCTTCAAGATCATCAATTAACCCATTCATCAATCCAATTAATCTATTTTTAGAAAATGACTGTAGTTTTTCTTTTAAGATCAGTGATACTAACCTTAGAGTTTTCATCGTCTGAATCCCCCAGTGCCATGAAAGCTGTTTCATCTATTTCATCATCAGATTCTCCATCTCTTGAGCCCCAAGCAGCTACCATTGCATATTCCTCCTTTTTCTTTGAATTCCTTTCCTTTTCCATCCTTTCTTTCCTCCAGTTAGCTTCCCATTGCGGGCAGTTCTTAACATGATGATCCATTTTTCCACACTTGTAACATCCATTTTGAGATTTATCATTTACCCATCCTTTTTGATTTGTTTCCTTCTTTTCATTTCCTTTATTCTTTTTTATATACTTTTTAAGATTTCTTGCCAGGAAGGCCATTTCATCTCCAGAATCTTCTCCATCAGAAACTTTTAAAGCTAGTGTTTTTTCAGTGAGCATCTCTTCCCTTTTTAATTCATCCATATTCATCTCATAAGTTCTGAGATTTCCCACAAGTTCGTCAAGTGTCATGATAGAGATATCTTTCGCTTCTCTTATGGCAGTTACTTTCACATCCATTTATTTTTAGGAAGAATCCTTAGCACCTTGTCAACTTGCTCTTCAGTAGTCAGAGATTTCCCTAGAGATGACAACTCATTTATCAACTTAGTGAGTCTCGTAATCATTTCTAGGAGAGGCTCGCCTTCTTCATCTTGAATGTTTCATATTCAGTAAATAGCATCGCTGAATTTCTTTACCTGACTTGTTCTTTCATGAGCATTTACCAGTGCATCCCAAATTTGTTTAGCCGTAGTACAGTTCGAAACTCTGTTGTACTCATCTGGTCCAAGACCACAAACAAGAATGTTTTTGGTCTTGGCATTTTTCCTGAGAGCAGCTAAATCTTCCGCGGTGAAATCAATCCTTACCTTTGGTACTAAAACTCCATCAACAGTCTTCATAGGAATGGTAGGTCCCATAGTTATCCTATCCCATAGTTCATAATCATCCGCTTGAATGAAATCCTCCATGCGTGCTTTTCACCAGCCAAAGTGAGATCCATTGAACATTGGGGGTCTAACAGTTGATTGCCATTCGCTGTGACCGATAGGTGGTGCAGAATTCATCTCGATCTATTCTTAAGTGATTAACTTTTGACAAGAAAACCTGCTCTGATATCAATTGTTAATCTACACGATCTAAATTACTTTACTTTTACTAGACTTTTGTTAAGAGAACTAAGTCGCCTAACGTGTTTCACAAAAGTGTAAAAACAGTAAAGTAAATAACACAGTGTTTTTACGTGGAAACACCCGACTCAAAAGGTGTAAAAACCATGACCTGTTCCTCAACAAGATTTACCCCAAATTCACTAAATCAACTACGAGCCTCAGACAACAATTAAGATTACAATAGTTTCTCTAAACTAAAGATCAACTACTTAGTCTTAATTCTATCACACACCTCCAAGATATGTGTTCCCAATGTCTTCGATTTGCCTTCAACTTGAAGACTAAAACCCTAAAATCAATTTATAACTTACTGATCTACAAATTACAAATACTAAGAAAATTCCCAGATCTGCTTTTCTGTATTGCTTGATCAGTATCACCTCAGAAATCAATCTCTCAATATTTTGCTTTTTAAGTGCATATCTTCAATGAACGTCTCTCCTTGTATTTATGCTTATCTTCTTGAAGTCTTCTATTCCGTCAAGAACTCTAGTCAGTGAACACCTCTCTTTGTATTTATGCTTATCTTCTTGAAGTCTTCTATTCCGTCAAAAACTCTTTCATAAGATAGAAGTCTTTCTTGAAAACGTTTCTCTTGTGCCAACTTTGCCAACGTGTTCTATGTATTCTGTCATTTATCAAAATACTGCATATCCCAACAATTTGTTTGTGCTGATTTTCCCCTTTTTAGAAGCTCCAAGTAGTCCTGGCTATTATGACAGTGATGATGAAAGGGGAATGATGAGAAGCACAGCTTGTATCAAAGAATCCTATGAACACTATCTCCGTACTGGGGTACTTAGTTTTTGTTTTCCTAATTTTGAGGTTGGTTCCGTAATACTGTATATATAGGTGTGATATATATAGTGGTAAAATTTTCAGGAAATTTTGTCGTACGAGTCCATACTTATGGACATTGAGTATGTTGGAATGGTAGCAGAAGATATCCTTCCTCCAAATCCTAGCAGTACATTGTTTGTAGAGGGTTTGCCTGAGGACTGTACAACAAGAGAGGTGGCACGTATCCTTTTCTTGTGTGGAAATTAGCTTATTGTTTTAGTTATGGTCCATTCTAGTTTTTCCCTTTACTTCAGTTTTTGCAGATATATTCCGCTATTTTGCAGGTTACAAAGAAGTTAGGCTCGTACCAAAACCATCAATATATGTAAGAATATATACGTTTCACATCATCATCTACAAACTGTTATTTTTTGGACTATCAACTTTATTAATTATATATGCAGCGTGGAGCCAATACCTTGATTCTTTGCTTTGTTGATTTTCTGAGTCCGCTTCATGCAGCTGCTGCAATGGATGCCTTACAAGGTGAGCTTCACACTCTCTTCTTAATTTCTACCTAATAATTATGAATGCTCAATTTATAATTAATCAGAGTACTAAACAAAATCTGTGTTGTGTGAATATTCTAAAATTTGGTCTTTAAACTATCATACAAGTTGAATCTGCTACATGTGCCTTTGACTCGTCATTTCATGAATCTATCGATTGCTGCTTGAAAGAAAATTGTCAGACAATTTGCTAGTATACATCGATCTATGAAAGAAAAATTTATTGATAGTAAAACTAATTAAATCTTGCAGGTTATAAATTCGACCTTGATGAGCATGATTCAGGCAACTTATTGCTGCAAAGGTCACTCAGGTCAGGTGGAGGGAATCGCGGAAAATGTTGAAACTATGTGTATTTACAGGTACAAACCTTAATTTGGTGCGCTTGACCCTTTTATTATCGATGACCATAACATATGGTTATACAAAGTTACTAAATTGTTGAACTATACTTTTGTATAGGACTTGCCATGTTTGGAGAGTGACGTTATGCTGCAAGCGTTTTCCTCTGATCATGTACCTGTAATATTATAGATGGTTCTTAGCAGTTTGAAAATAAAGTTGCTTGTCAGATCAAATTGTTTAAATTTCTTTTTAAATTCCCTACAACTTATGACATTATCAACTTGTGCTTTGTTGATTATAGAACTGGAAGCCTTTTAGTGTCTGATTGCTGTCATTTGGGTCTGGAGACTTTTTAAGGTTAATCCTTGCTAGAAAGTGTATGTGTCATTTGGGTCTGGAGACTTTGTCTCCTTCCTTTTCCGCATAGGAGTCGTTTGCCTTTATTCTTCTCCCAGTTTAACTTGGATTGATGTTTTGAACACGTTTTCCTATTTAATGAGTGATCTCTTCCCGCCTCTTTATTTTATTTCTTGGAACATGTATGTGAACCTGGTTCATGTTTTCATCATCAAAAGTTATTTGAGAGTTTTGTCAAATCATCATAATTGTCTCGGGTACCAAGTTTGTGTATGGGTTTCGTGAGAGTATCGGGTAAGTATATATATTGCCTTAAACGTTTCAACATCAAGAGTAGTATTAATTAAAGACTTAAACTAGACTGATGGAGTTTGTGTAAGACCTTAACGATCATAATTAGTTTGCAACTAATCAATGCATAATCTTTCCTTTTTGGCGAAATATACCAAGCTACAAAGTATTGAAGAACTCATTAAACTTTCTAATCCTAGATTCAGATATAAGCAGTTAAAAGAAACAGTCATATGAAACTCTACAAGCCTTAAATGAATCATATTTATAGACATGAGTGAAAGTAATCTGAAAGTGTGTTTATCTCTTATTGTTGGCTAAGGCTACAATCGTTGTGATAATTAACTAAATTTATGTTTATCTTTTTTTTAATAACTAATTCATTCAATAATGAAAATTTGAATAAGGATACAGAAGAACCCAGTTATCCCACATCGACAAATAGAGAAGATGGAGACGGAAGAAGGAGATATAATATTGAGCCAAGTAGGATGAAGAAACATACTTACCTGGACGGGGTCAATGGGTGATCATGAAGATCCATGGCCTAGGCTTGTGACCTCCATTGCACTTTGGAGGGGTGCCTGCCTAAGGTCGGCCCAAATGGTCGAGCCTATGTCATAATTTGTTGCTGAGGGGGCCTGCGTTTGCGCGGCCCCTACCAATTCTAGTTTAATCTATTGTCTTAATGGGCTGCTGATCTAAATAATACATTGGTAGCCAAGTAGCCACTCTAGCCCAACGTACTTAAACAAATATTCTGATCTGCTGCTAAGATAGTTTAGCTGAACCTATATATATATCAATGATGATTTTAAAAGGATCTTAGATAAGTTCATAAGCATAATTTAAGAAACTTAAGGGATGTGGTGATACAAGAAATTTCTTCCTCCTTGATAGAAAGGTCTTTGGATTTTAAAAATTATGAAATAAAGAAAGTTTTAATAAAATGAATACAAAAACAGTGAAAATTTACACATGTGATGGGATTAATAAAGATAAAGCATTATAGGATCCAGAGCCAAAAAGTTAAATAAAATTAAGCAAGATTTTCAGAAGATAACAAAATTGAATATTAAACCAAAAGAGCAATATTTGGATGGAGTTTGTTCAAATTTTACCATTTTGATTTCATATTCAAATTTCCTGCCCTTATTAGAAATTTTACTCTATTTTTTTATTATTTTTTTTGCCCTTTGACTTCAAACTCATAATATAGACATTACTTAAAATGTGATAAGGAGAAATGTCTATGGCTCAAAGTTGAAAAGAGAGTTCTTGGTAAATGATTTTCACTTCTAAACTAATGGGTCAATGAGCCTACACAATAGCAAAGCTAGGTGAAGGGATAGAGTTATCTAGTAAATCCTCTTAATAAAAGAAGTTATACTGCATAGACTTTTACTTTTTGGTTATTTTTATATATCAAGAAAAGATAATCACGATTATATTTTTTCATGTTTACCCTCAACATTAAATACTCTTTCTTCAAATCATTGTTCAAGACTTAATATTAAATATCATTTAATAGGCATAGTTTGATAAAATACTTATATCAATAATTATTTTTTTAATGAATATATCAAGTCAAAATATGACAAGAAAGCGGATGGAGTACTATAAATGACAAGTTCAAATTCCCAATATTACAATTTAGGAATACTATGGTTCTACACAAGTTCGCACCCTTACTTTAAATTAATAATAATACAAAATAAACAATAATAATTACTCCTACTATAATTCAAAATTATAAACTAAAATGGTGAATCCACGTGGACTGGATTATACTCTCCATGTCTTAATTTATGTGGTATTTTTTGTTATTCAAGTCAAATAATTTAAATTCAACAGAGAATTTATGCATGAAATCTTCAAAAAAAAAATTATATATTTATAAACTACGTAAAAAGTACTATAAGTCATAATAACTGACAAATTAAAATATTTAAAAGTTATAATAAAAAATAAACTTTTTTAAATTTCAAAATTTGATAAGTGTCAAATAAATTGAAACGGGAAGAAAGTATAATCTTTGTAGAGAGAAGACAGATGACATTGCAATAATGAAATTCAAATAACCCCACTGCCTTTAAACTATCACCACAAACTCAGATTGCCTAAAATATCCATATTTACAAAGATATTTCCAGACAAAAAAAAAAAAAAGAGAAGAGAATAAACCAGAACACATCAAGTTTGCATCTTTCAATCTGTGCTGCAATAATTAGAAATCATCATCTATAGCATCTAACATTAATTAAAAAATGGCTGCACTAACTTCAGTTAGCGCAGGCTCAACTTCTGCTTCTTTGCAGCATCGATTTCATTCAACTCCCATAGAATTAGCATTTGTTACATGTAGCTTAGCTACCACAGTCAAGAGAAGATCATTCTCCTTAAGCAACAACTCTTCAACAACCCTCAGAATCAGATGTGCAGCTACTAAACCAGCTAAATCACCAGGTATATAGCTTTTTAAGACATTAGTGGCGAAGCCAGAAATTTAGCGTAGGATGTACAATATTAAATACACACTCATAATTACTTAACATTTAACCCTCAGTACACTACATAATTTTCTAACAAAGGATAACTATGATTGAAGACTTCTTTTTGTGTGATTTTACTATTATAACCATTATTTTTTGGTGTACTAGCTGAAGAAGAGTGGTCAACTAAAAGAGCAAAATTGCTTGAGAAAAGGGTAAAACAATCTCTCTTTTTCTCTATTTTTGTATATTATCAACAAAAGGAAACACTACAAGTTATGATCATCCATTTATTAATGCATAAAAGAATTGAGAATCCATTTTTTTGTCATTCATGCCTATTAGTTTAGAGCATCTAACAAGGCATAGTATATAAATTTCAGGTAAGGAGTGTAGAGGCAAAAGAAGCATTCAGACTTCAGAAAGAGAACAATTTTGTGATTCTTGATGTACGACCTGAGGCCGAGTTCAAAGAGGTACGTACAGACAGTCCCATGAATTTTAGTATATAATGTAACTTTGATAATATAACGGAGGATAAAGCTGACTATAAATGAAAGTAGAGGGGTGATATTTACCCTATCCCCTAATATAAATCATGATACTCTGATCAATTGCCACCTCCAAGCGAAAACGAAAGCAGAGGAAACAAAAACAAGAGCAACTCAAATAATATGATTCAATATGAATTAGACTTAGCTAACTGTGATAGTTGCTCTTTTGGCATTCAGGCTCATCCAGAAGGAGCTATTAATGTCCAGATATACAGACTAATAAAGGAATGGACAGCTTGGGACATTGCTAGGAGGGCTGCATTCGCCTTTTTTGGCATATTTTCTGGAACTGAAGAAAATCCTGAATTCATACAACGTAAGAATACTCTTCATTTAGTCAGGGGCGGAGACAGAGTGGTGCAAGAGGGTCCAAATAGTTTCTTTTGCGTATATATACGAATTGTCGAATCCCCTTGGCATAAAGAAAATACTATATTTCATTATTAAGTCCCTTGTTTGAATTCTTGGCTTTGCCACTGCTTATAATGCTTCCTGATAAGTAAACGTATGGATATTATTTTTCGTGTTACATCCAAAGAACTAACAAGTTGATATACTCAAGCAGTTGTTGAATCAAAAATAAATAAGGATGCAAAGATTATAGTCGCTTGCTCATCCGGTGGTACAATGAAGCCTACCCAAAATCTTCCCGAGGGCCAACAATCAAGGTTCCTAATACTTCTCCTTTTTCTGTTTTCGTATTTTGGTTAACATCTTCATTACTCCTATTTATACAAACCATGATAATACCATATCAAAGGTGGATGGGGGCATTTTAGAGATCCTTCAACAGTTTCGTCCACTTAAAATTGAAAAGTCAAGATCTTTCTGATAGTATGAATATAACTGATGAGAATGATCCTACATTGGACCGGGACGAGAACCTTGGGCTCTTTATAATGATTCAGCAATCCTCCTCCCTTTCAGCTACCTTTCGGGTGTGAGTTAGACTTTGACTTGGTATTAGAGTCAGACTCATTTGTTCCAATGTGGCCACCCCAAACCTTGAGGGGGCTTTGAATATACTCTTGATCAATGATTGTGCACACATCGGACTGGACAATGGAATGTTCATATCTAGGTGTGAGGGATGATGATCCCACATCAGATCAGGATGAGAACCTTAAGCTCCTTATAAAGCTTGGACAATCCTCCTCACTTTGAGCTGGTTTTTAAAATGTAAATTAGGCCGTCTAATTTGATTTTGGGATTTCTTGTAACATTTCATTTTCATGTATCAGAAATAAAGAGTTTAAACTTTATTCACTTTTGCAGGTCACTAATTGCTGCATATTTGCTAGTTCTGAATGGTTATACTAATGTATTTCATTTGGAGGGAGGAATCTATAACTGGTACAAAGAAGAATTGCCAGCAACTTCAGAAGAATGAAGTTCAAACACCTAAAACTCTATCGGATAAAAATGCTACCTGCTGTACCATTTTTCTTTTGTACAGACAAGGCATTAAATCAACTGAGATTCATATTGTAGATTATTAATTATTTGAGAGTTAAATGCATTTGTATTATTGTGTGCACTACCCATTTCTAACATGTCTTTTAATTAAAAAAAACTTTGACAAATGAACAAGTATATATAACTAATACCTGAATAATTCTAAACAATTTATATTACTCAATTTTCTCAAAAATGTTTACGGGTGCGTGATCCTTTCAAGGTTAGTGCATTTACGAACCCATGCATTGGACTTGGTCTACTTGTTGGTAATTTGGCATTGAATTTGTTGGGCAAGGTGGAGCTTAATTTTGGCCTCCACCTTTGACTATATGATTTGGTTCGACGTGGCATAAGAAATTATCAATATAAAGATTTTTTATTTGTATTTTACTTTCTCATCTCTTATTTTTATAATAATCAATAAACGTTGCTTGCTGCTATGTACTGTGACTCAACATCTTTTTAATACTAGTGAACAATTGGGAAAAAAAGAAAGAACCACGGAACTCCCTTTATAAAAATATTCCATGTTATATATATCGAGTTTCGATTTTATCTACTTCCCTTTTTTTAACTTTTCGTAGTTTATCTATAAAAAGAATTAGGTCAATATTCAGTTAAATTCCACTAAATAGAATCTGAATAGGATAAAATGTATGTAAACCTTAGTAGAAAAACGATTTTCGAAAGACCATAGGCTCAAATACATCAAACACATCATTAAGTTTTTAAAACTCTCGCTCTAAATTTACTTTTCATTATTGAATAACACTAATGAAATAGATAATTCTCTAACAAAGGATCCATTAATTGTTGGAACCCCAAAACTAAAATTGATGTCACACCTAATTCAACAAATGCATCTTCATGCTAACTAGCTAACCAATATCTTGCCTAGAATTTATTTTTCTGAGGTATCAAAATCTAAAGATTTCTTCCTACTACTCTTTATCCTTATAAGTCCATAAAACTTTCTAAGATCGTTTACACTTTCTTTGCCAAATGTACCCGAATCACCCGAGTCCACCATGGGTCGAACCGATTTAGATTTGATTAATCCTTGTGGATACTTATCCGACTCACCCGATTTCTCCATGGGTCGAACCGACCTAGATTTGCTCAACCATAGTGGATGCTTAGGAACTACGTCGGTCTCAATGTTATTGTGTATCGTTTCAATTTTATCGGATGTTCTCAAAGGGATGAGCTTACTGTTAGTCTGATGAGTAGAAATCACCAATTTCAATGCCCTGCTCGGTGAACTCCGGTTTGAAATCATGATTTCACTGATTTCAGCCGGACTTAAAACCGACCCCGTTTGAAAACTTTCCTCTACCTGTAGGAAAAGCTTGTGATCTTTCAATCCCAAATGACTGTTAGCTAGACTTTTGAATGCGTTGAAATCACATAAGGGGAAGTGTATGTGATGATCAATTCTTCCAAGCCTTAGAACTGCTGGATCAATCTGATCTTTGCTGTTCATAGTGAATATCATAACTCGTTCGTCACCGCAGCATGAAAAAATTCCGTCCATGAAATTGAGAATCGCAGAGAAGCTTAGAGCGGTTGAGTTGTTACACAGGTAACTGTCGAGATCTTCGATAACAATCAACGACTTATTCGTGCTCTGCAATAGAAGTAGTTTCAGATCTGAATCGTCTGAAAGTTTTGATAAATCAATGTTATACACATCGTAGCTTAGGAAATTTGCTATTGCTGCAATGAACGTTGATTTTCCTGTACCGGAAGGTCCGTGAAGTAAATAATTCCGTTTCCAAATCCGGCCGATTCGATTATAATGCTGCTTTGATTTTAGGAACGTTTCCAAATCGGATTTAACCTTGTTCTTCAAATCCTGTTCCATTACAACAGTGTCAAATGTCGCCGGATGAGTAAACGGCACTGATATCCACCGTCTGTTTCCAATTCCGTTTCCGTTTCCGTTCGATTCATCGTTTACATTGACAAACAATCTCACCTCCTTTCTCCTCTGCTCAATTTCGTCGAATTTCGAGTGAATATGTTGAAGATAAGTCCGAAGAATTTGACGCTTGTCGTTCCTCCTTATCTTCAGAACAAACGATCTGACACCGGTTTTTTCATCCTTCTCATTGATCCAAGAAATTCTCGCACCGAGGAAATTATCAACGATTTTCTGATCGGCGTTGAGAACGAGGTTGATATCATTGGATTTGCTTCCGGAGAAAAGATTGGTGAAATCGGAATCCTCAACACAAGGTAAAGAATTCAGGTAAGTATTGATTTTCCGATAGAGTTGATTTTCCTGCATGTTATGGTTGAATTGGGGTACCTTGTAGAACTGGTAAACATAGAACTTATCTTCTAACAAACGCAACCATTTCTTCAAAATGTGAAGTATAGATGTTTTTGATACAAATTTCACAAGCAAACACAAAGGAATAATTGCCAACAAATACAGAAACATGATGAACAATTACACACAAAAAGTGGGATGAACTAGAATGATGGGGGAGATAATTAAGAGTGATAAAACCAAAAGTATTAAAGAATTTAGTACAAGTAATGAAGTGCAATTGCCATATTGAATAATCAAAAGTTGGGAGTCTTTTTAAATGGCTTTTGGTGTTTGGTTTGCTAATTCAAAAGAATTGGTAGGTTTAATTAGTCAAATAAGGAATATGGATTTTGTCTTTCATTTAGTTCTATAATTTTTCAACTCTCTCTGTACACTAGCGGGCACTAGCCGTGCTTATCTGACTATTATAATTTAACTATACATTCTTTTTGATATAATTTTCGAAAAGGGGCCTAAAATACTTTTAAAATATTGGAAATGGTACAAAATTACTTTTCACGTATTGGCTCTAAAATATTCTTTTCCATCCATCTATTGGCTCAAAAATACACTTGTCATCCTCCTTTGGTTCAAAATTGACCACTTATTTAACTGTTTTAAACTTAAACTGTTTAAATATTTTTTTTAAATACCTTAAGGCTCAACTATTGGTTATTTAAAAAAATATTTAAATAGTTTAAATTTAAAACCGTTAAATAAGTAGTCAATTTTGAACCCAAAGGTGGATGACAAGGGTATTTTGGATGCAATAGATGGGTGAGAAGGGTATTTTGGAGCCAATAGGTGAATGCAGTGTAGTTTTGTACCATTTCTAATACTTTAAGGGTATTTTAAGCCCTTATCCGTTTAATTTTTATCGTTCAAGATGAATATTTAATTTATTTTTATATATATTTGTCGTTTTATGTAATGAAGTTTTATATTTCTTAAAGATAAATTTCAGTACTACTTATAAAGTTAATATTATGATTTCACAAAGAGTAATAGTAAAAATTATGGTTCAAATTATATCTTTAAATGTTTTAATTCAGTTAATATGAAGTATATGTTAGTAATAGGTGATACATTATTTTTGAGATATCAAATTCTATAAATATTCTTTTGAATGATTTGATGATGTAAAAAATTATTCACATTAATGATTTATTAAATTTCAATTCAGGTGATTATAAAATTACTTACATGGTTGGTGTGATGAACATAATTTCATTTTTATAAATTATGGTCGTGTTTTCCTATTGAAAATTATGTGTATACTATACTAGTCCTAGCTGTTATATTGTATTATAGTAGGACAATAAATGTATCTTCTAGTTTCTTTCCCTAATAATTAGATGAGCAAAATTTTCATTGTTACGTAGCTTAGTTGGACCAATTTGACTGTGACCAAGATGTGCATAGGAGCATTTTTTTCTATTTCAGCAGCTATACAGCTACTTCCAGTTTTAAAGTTTAATCACGTTTTTCATATATGATATTTGATACTTTTAATTTCATACTCGTCCGTGTTGACTATATAGTATGTTATATACAATCGATCAAACTTAAATTTTATGCGACTTTTTTGAATCATTGGTATTTATTTTTTCTTTCATCGAAACAATAACATAGTCAATGAAACCCCAAGTGGGGGGTGGGATTTAAGAAGAATTAGGCTTATATCTAACCTTGTTAAGATAAAGAAGTTGTTTATGATGGATGGATTACTTTTTTTTTTCTTTCACCACTCTCTTTGGCCAAAAATGCTGAACCTATTAAATTATATTTTTACTATGATTTTTCAATCATTTACACACCTATAACTGTTGCAATTTAAATTACCGTTTAAAAGGGAATCACACTTTTTATGTTTAAGAACTTTTTACCTGTAAATTTCTTATTAGATCCTTAATTATTGGCACACTCTTCTAATTTGTTTTGACATGTTTAAGACCATGATTTCCAGGATAGTTTTGGCTTCTGCTAATCTTTTCCTTAAAATTTTTTATTTAACTAGTCAACAACCGTCACGTAAACACTAAAACAACACAAATATCATATTGCGAAATGGACGGAATTGTTTGACCACATAATCACTTTTCAACTGCATACATGCACTTTGTCCATTTCTTTTTTTGTTCGAGCTCCACATTGGAGCTCCAACTAAATTCGGTTCGAGCACTATATATAGGGTCATTCGGACGTAACGTTTCCAACAAGATTTTCTCCATACTTAGGGATCAAATCCGAAACCTCTGGTTAACGATGAAGGAACCCAGCCACTTTGTCCATTTCAACGTGAGCTACTTCCACTAAAAGTAGGCTGAAGTTTGGTATAGAGTCAGACATCCGGAAAGATTGGTAAACTTTAGCAAATTAAAAACACCTCTAAATTCTAAAAGTTTTACATGTATATGCTTGGAAATTGGATCATATTTCTATCCATTCCCCAAAAAGTAGCAGATAAAGAATGGGACAGGGGGCTGTCTGTTTCTTGTGGTTAGGCCAAAATGGGCATTTTATAACTTAGAAGGCAGTTAATTGACTATAATCTTCTTCTTTTTTTGAAAAAAATAGTTAAAAAGAGAAAAGCGTATGATAAGTCCCTCAACTTTCTTATCTAGAGTTCATATATCTTTCGTTATGAAAGTGGCTCGTATATATCCTTATCGTTATACAAATGGCTCACATATACCCTTATTATTACAAAAGGAGTTCACACATACTCTTTATCTTATGGAAATGAAAAAATTAGTTTAAAATTTATTTTTTAAACTTTAAACTTTAAAAAATTCATGTAAGGGTATATACATGATCCTTCTAGCAAATTCAAGGTATATTTTAATTTTTTTCATACAAAAATTATTTTTTGACTTTTTTTATTATCATTATTCGAGTTTCTTAATTTTTTTTATTTTTCTTAAACTAATTCTTTGCAGCTATATTGTAATTTAGATGTATTTGTAAAAATAAAATAAAAAATATGGCATCTATAATAAATTTTACAAAAGAATTAGTGAAACCTAAATAGATTTGGCCATCAAAACAATAAATCTAAATTAGTCGCTGAAACAAAAATGTCGAAATTATATACCATATGGGTTATATTTTTTTCAAGAAAATAATTTTAAAAATTGAATTAATTTTTTTTTTCATTTATATTAGAAGAAAAGGGTATATGTGAGTAATTTGTGTAAGAATAACGACATATATGAGCTACTTTCAACCTCCTCGAGGAACTTTTGGCATCACTACCTAACAGAAATATATCTAACTCTAAATAACAAAATTGAGTTGAGAGTTATGTACAATTTCACTAGCTTGATAACCTCTTTCTGAGTCAAATATAGGAAAGAATCCAAAGACCCTTTTTCCTAGTTAAAATTAGAGAGGTATGTAGTAAATGGTCCTTTTTTCTCTCTCGATTATTTAATCAAAGCATACATAAATACATTTTTGGTAGGAAGAATAGTTACTCGTAGTTCTGTGGTTCCTCATTAGAAATTTGAATTAAAACTCTAGCTTGTTCGTAGAATAAGTCATACTTGATCGATGGGAACTAGCAAGCCACTATATGAGCGGGATGGTGGGGGTCGGGATGGTCGAGGAGTGAGGATTAGGGACGTTGGATGGATGGAAGGAGACGATGAACATAGAATGTTAATGAAGCTAGTTTTTTTTTTTTTTTTTTTTTTTTTTTTTTTTTTTTGCTTCGTTAGATACTCATCTTTTTTCTGAATTTTAGTTTTAAATCAAAATCAAAGACCAACGTTGTATTCCATGGATAGACTGTAGAACATCATTCATTTAATAGAGGATGCAAGACCTAACTATATTAGGTAGCCTAATATATTGTACATTATAACTTGAACATTCACTTCACCTAGCAACACTAAAATCTGTCAATCAATACCCTGTATAATACAATAGCAGTAAACCTGAATACGACATTCTCCAGGACACAGCAGAGCCGTAAAAAACCGTTCAATTTCCCACATGCATGCAAGTCCCTGGCACCACCAAAATGAAGTGAAAAATAAGATTAACCGCCTATGTATAGCTCGGATACTTGTGACACATTAGATGAGCATACAACCGTTCACCCTATGCAGTGAACATCAAGCAATGATAAAATGACTACTAGAGTTATAAATTTATCAAGGTAGATAACAGCATGCCGCACGATGCTTGAAAAGAAAGCATATTGGCACCCGGCATAACCAAGATACTATCAAAATCTTACAGTCCATAATGCTGTATGGCAATTGCTAGTGGCAGTTAAGAATCTTGGTTCTCTGCCTGGAGATTCAAAATTTGAGAAACCACAAGCTTGGATAGCTCGCTGATAGCAGCTTGGACTGGATAATCATCTGTCTCTGATTGCCTAGACAATCCGACAAGTTGTGAACGCAAGGAGTTGTATTCATTTGCAGCAACCTGTGTCTTTTTTGATGTAGCTATAACTTTCTCCAAATCTGATTCTGATAATGGCCTTGGCTCCTGCTAGAAGAAAAATAAAAATGTATTCATCCGAAGAGCTTCGTCCCATGACAATCTTGTGAAGATACAATTGAAAAAACAAACATATTCCCAACAATCCCGTGCAAACACACTGCTGTCAATTTTTCCTGGCAGATCTCTCAATACAGAAATCAACATCACAACTAGGTGCTACAATTCATCAAGCTCAATATTACAAGTCCACTAATCCAGGGTCAAGCACTAACTATATCACAGTAGCAGTTGCAAACTTGCTGCTTTTTTGGGGTAAAGGTAACAAAACAAAAATGAAAGGATTCTCCACTTTTTTGATAATGTGTTTCTTCTTCTTCAAGGACAAATTAAAATCAGAGTTGAGGTTAAATAAAATAAAAAATAAAAAGAATCGGAGTTGAGGTAAAAGGTAGGGTAGAAGGTTAATTAGCTGGCAGAGCATTGCAGCTTACCAAGTACATGACCTTAGAGAGGCTGTAGAGGAAACAGATTGAGGTTAGAAGGTTAGTAGGTAGTAGAGTGTTGTCTTGCTTATCCTTCCTTACAAGTAGTCGTAGTATTTCTCCTGCAATTTCTTGTCCTCCGATTCCTGTTACATTCTACTGTCTCTTGTACTTCGATTATTGCATGATTTTGTTGTAGTATTGTTCCTATTTTCAAGAATACTTTGTCATGCTTTCCATAGTATTTGCTCTGATATGGTTCTCCTTAAGCCGAGGGTCTAGCAGAAAGTCTCTCCCTAACTCCCAAGATACACTCTACCCTCTCCAGACTTTTAGGATTACACTGGCCACTGGGTATGTCAACAAGAAAAGGTTGAGGTAAAATAAAAAGGAAAATGATAAGGCCAGATATGCACAAACTATTTTTAAAGAGCCCCGAAGGAGGGGGACGGACATCTATAAGAGGTTCCTTTGCTAGTTATCAATGCCTCCCTCTATGTCAGCAGTGTACAGACCTGCTCAACCCAAGAGCAGTTCAAGTTGATCAGCCAAGGTTCCTCATAAGTTAACCCCCCAAAAAGATAAATTTATATTTCAAAGCAATCTTCATCTTCTTTTTCCCTTTATTTTTCTATTTTTTTGGGAACCCTAAGCCACAAGTATCAATGGATAAGATAAGCCATAGGTTGTTTACATTTCTAAGCCAATACAAATTCAACTTATCACTTCAACAAAAATTAAATAACACAATACTAACCGCGGAAGGCTTGCCACTTTTCTCATCATTAAGAAGGTCACGGATAGGAAAGTAGGCAGCTTTTTTACAGAGCTCAAAAAGATCTGAACCGGTGTAACCATCACATAAACTAGCAATACGGTCATAGTCGATGTTATCTTCCACCCTCTCTCCCCTCAGAATCACCTTCAGAATCTCTGCTCTCTCTTTGCGGTCGGGGAACCCAATCTCAAAGGCCTGAGGAAGACGTCGAAGGATTGCTTCATCAAGCTCAGATGGACGATTAGTTGCAGCAAGAACCATCACTCGTGCATTCTCTACATCAGGCATTTGACAATAATTAAAGCCAACAGAACACAGTAGCTAGACCACATTAATCTTAGATAAAAGATGAACCCTCTCAAATTATGATGGATCCTCAAAATAAAGAAATGGATAGTGAGGATTTATATGCCGAAACCAACTATCTTAGGATTGAGGAGTAGAAAGTGATATAAAGTTCACCAATCAGTTCCTCTCTACAGCATATACATATACAGTGCATATACACACACACACACACATTATATACATACATATGTATGAGTGTGTATTTCTTCCGCTAGGTGGGAGAAAAGTATTAGTAAAGTATTCAACTGATTCAGCAGTGTACTTACGATCTGTAGTAAAACCATCCCATAAAGCCATGAATTCAGTTTTCATGTTTGTTAATGCTTCATGATCAGTGGCCTTGCGCTGGCCCAAAAAGCTATCAACTTCGTCAATAAATATAATTGCTGGCTGGAGTTTATGTGCCAAACTAAATACGGCAGCAACTGCAATTTTCAGAAGATCATCAATTAGTTAAGTATAACACCATGTTGAAACACTATATAAAACTAAAGGACTTTTAAGACATTACAAGACATGAAGGATATACAAATCATCCACATGAGCCATCATACAGAGAATTCAAGTTAAAGGGCATCCTCAGTCGGGATCAGCCTATAATTAGAATTATGATATGATACTCATGGATTTAAGGCTTTACATAACCTCAACTTAGGGTTGTTCATGAGGAATTTGAGACAAATTTTCTGGGCATCCTAGTTTTGTAGCATAACAAAGGTCACAGCTTCTCCTTCCTCGAGATCCATGTTGCTATTAAGACAAATGAAAGCCCATTAATTTCCATGGGTTCTCCACGGACAATGCCACCTTAAATCATATTTTTAGCCTGCATCATTTACACCCCTTTATTTCAGTATGTACCAGTCGTCTTCATCTGGCTGAAGTACATTAAATGGATCCAATAATCCATTGGGTGTACATCCAGATTTGCATATGGCATTGTTGTATTGACTGAGTAGGCCGTTTTTAGCTTTCACATGTCGAGAGGGATTCAGTGAGCAAGAGCTTATATATTATTGCTTCTTCAACAAAAGCAATTCTCTGACCTACAACCCTTCCCTCCACCAGAACCAATGGCATCTGGACTAACTCCACTCTCTACCTTTCCACCCAAAATCAAGCCTCAAATCAGCCAAAGAATCCATGGTGATAAATGCTTCACTTTTCTTACCTTACTTCTTTTTGGATGACAATGGTGTTTGGGCCTTCTGTTCAATGACTATTCCAGGTACCTGCTACCGGGTAACTCTCTAGGGCTTAGGCAGATGGAAAAAAATCACCAAACATTTTTTTTGCCTCCACTAGCACTTCACTAGGTAGGCAGCACACTTGGGTGGCACTTTTCTTACATTATTTTTGGTCTTAAGACGAAGGTATCCCTGTTGTGAGGATTTGATACTTCTGTGAGGAAATAAAATTGTATGGAGCAATAAGTTGATGACCGTGAATGAGTTATCATTCAATTATATGTAAGCTGGTGGCTTGACAGAGAACATGGAACATACAGTATAAACTGATTCCAGAAACAAAACATATGAAGCAAAAAAGTAAGAAAGCTCATGATTCATTAGATGGTAAAGAGAAGCCAGTTAATCTTCAAAATCAAAATTAAATGCTTAAGCCAGGATAAGAGTACTTCTTTTTGATAAGCAAGCTAGATAAGAGTACAACTTATCGTCTGGAGCAATAAGTTGATGACCTTGAATGAGTTATCATTCAATTATATGTAAGCTGGTGGCTTGATAGAGAACATGGAACATACTGTATAAACTGATTCCAGAAACAAAACATATGAAGCAAGGAAGTACGAAAGCTCATGATTCATTAGATGGTAAAGAGAAGCCAATTTAATCTTCAAAATCAAAATTAAATGCTTAAGCCAGGATAAGAGTACTTCTTTTTGATAAACAATCTAGATAAGAGTACAATTATATCCTAATATACAAGATAGTAGATATACTATTCATACCTATATATCTTAAATTTCAAGTTAATCATTTTCTTTTCTTTTTTTTGAAAAAAGAACTGATACCTTGAACATACCCCATATCCTTCCCTTGATCCAGGGTCCGTGTAAGGTAGATTAACGAGGCTATAAAGCATCAAATCCTATTATCTACTTTTTCTTGTTATTCTTGCAACATTTTACTCCTGAAAATCCTCAGCGATGTGGTTTGCCATTCTTCGCACTTAAAATAAGCCATTTAAACAGGCATCATTTTATATAAGGATAACCTTACTGATGCCCAAAGCTCGTAGTCTTGCTAAAAAGTTAAAAAAAAAAGAGCTGCAAGAGAGTGAAACTACAATTCAAACAATATATAAACATGTGCACAAGCTAATTACATACTGCCTGTATTAAAGCAATTTAATGAGCTAAGAAAGCTACATTAGAGACATTTTTAAAAGCTTGAAACATTCCAAGGTTGGATAATATCAATGCTAAACCATAATGAATCTCTAATTAGTCTCGAGTGTGACAGCCTTCATTTTTTCTTATTTCCCGATCCATCATAAAAACCAATAGCAGGCAATTTCAGGATTTGAATACAGCAAGCCAAGAATCACGACCTATCCAAAAATTCACAGAAAGAAGCCTTGATTTGATGTTTATGTTTATCCCTCAAAAATATCAAGCTGCTATCGATGATTTTAGAGTTTTAGACAACATTATCTTGAAAGTGTTCCCTAACAAGTAGTAGCAGAGCTAGGGTCTCCGGGTTTTTTACTACTCCAACTTCACTAGTTCATACAGTGTGTTCATAGCAAAAGAACTCCCATCGATCACAAAATCTTGAAAGAGATTTCTAAAATTAGCAGATCATCTCTCATGTTGAGGTCATGCAGAATGTCAGTATGTAGATGAATCGTGAATGTAGAAAGGACCAGCAAACAAGCAACTTCCTAGTGAGATAGATTTACATGACACAGTACTAATATTCTTTTGGACAGTATAATGCTTGTAGAGATTCAATAATAAACACTGAAACAACATTTAGAAAATATAATGCAGTCATGTGACCTTCAGCAAGTCAAACAACACACCCGAGAATAGAATAATGCTGAGAAATGAACCTTGCAAGACTGAAAGCAAAATCTACACTCACCTAATTTTTGTGCATCACCGAACCATTTGCTCATCAAATTTGATATCCTCACATTAATAAAAACAGCACCTGACTCTTTAGCAATTGCTTTGGCAAGCATGGTCTTTCCAGTCCCAGGTGGTCCATAAAGCAAGACTCCTTTTTGTGGGCCAAGTAACTTTCCGTGAGAAAACAGCTCAGGTCTTCGCATGGGAAGAATTACTAATTCACATAATGCTTGCTTAATGGATTCTAACCCACCAATGGAATTAAATTCCACATCTATATGATCAGGGTTCACTACATCACAGGCTATCACATCCTGTTGACACAGAGTACAAAAGAGAAATAAGTTATCCCATCTCAATATGAGAATGATTGAGTTCAATATGAAAATGATCATTTTTTTACTATAAGTTAGAAGATTCTACAAAGTCTGATTCTTGAAATTATTCAAACCAAGAAAGAAATGTTCTACTTAATTTAAATTTACTCCTTAGAACATACGCTGATCTGTCTAAATCTAAATTTTCAGATATCACAGGTTTTTCATACCACTAGGTACTAAGTCAGAGCAGGAAGCAGGAAGCTCTGACAAATCAATAGGAAAATGATCTTAATCAACAGAAGTAAATATAATGTGCACTGTCCAATACTCTAAATAATTCAGACAGGTAGAGAAAAACAGAAGTACACTTTCATCTTCAACTGAAAAATATCATTTAAACCAAATTTTCAGAAAATTGAGTCGGATTCACAAATACCACAATTTCACAAGAAGTATAAGGGCGTAAGATCTGAAAGTTACGTTACTCTCTTCAACACAGCCAACAACATCAATATTACTTGAACAAAAGCGTTGTCTCACCAATGTAATGAAGGGATTATATGACATTAACTGATAGCATGTGAACATCTAAATCTTAATCTTTGCCAAGTCATTCAAGATTTGAAGACTGAAAGCACCACACAACTTTCATCTGCAAGGGTTGGTAACTTGGTATGCCATTGCTCATAACTTCATCTCACAGACAAATAAGCACATGCATGCGGAAAAGATGGTTCCTTTCAACATAAGCTCAAACCAAAAAACCATTTATTTTTTAAAAAAAATAAACCCCGATATTAATCAATCCCCAAACAACAACTTCAAGGAGCTGAAATATCCAAAACCTAACTTCCAGCTAACATTAGGAAAGCAAGCTAACTCTTATTCAACTAGCAAGTGGATGCAGCATTTTTACCATCTCACCTACCTAAGCTCTTTTTTCTATCACTGTGTCGCGTCCGAGCTAGCTTTCATGCACCTCGACTAATTCCACCGAATACCTGTCACCTCCCGCCAGCCACCAAGGTTAAGAAAGATGGGAAGAATCACCTAGTGTTATTGTCTCTGTTGGGATTTGAACCTAACACCTTATGGCTGTCAACCACTTCATTGACCACTAGGCCACACTCTAGTGTGCCCTATCTCTGGAAGCAGATTAGTATATTCCCATACGCTCAATGGGGTTATATGTGAAAGATTACTAACATTTCAAAAAAATATTAAATTTTGAAACCCTAATTTCACTAATGTAATGGGTTTAACTATAAGAACCTATTAATTGAAATGAACCCATCAAATTAAAATGTGGGATTAGCCCTGTAAGCTGGTAACATAAAGAATTAGAAGAAAGGGGGAAAACAGACCTCATAGGGATTGGTTTGAATGAGGGGTCGACCCAATCGCTTCGCAATTTCCTTCTTGTGTTCAAGAGCCTTCTTGGATGCCTCTCGATTAGGGTCAAGCTGCCGGAGCCCCACAAACAATACGAGACAACTAAGAGCTGCACTTGCGGCATAAAGAATCAATTCTTGTAACAATTTGGTCTCTGATGAACCACTTTTCATCCTACAAGATTTGTGTAGAACGTTTCTTTTTCAGTTTGGATGAAGAAAGGGTGTCAATTTTTTACACTAAATAATAGAGAGACTCGTCTTGATTATCAAGTAAACTTTTGACGATTCAGACGGTTTATCGGAGAGGAGAGTAATTTACGTAAATACCCTTCAACGACGATTTAACCTCTCGGCGGCGCTCTTTTTGGGCCACAATCATACAATCCACTCATTGGGCTCTCACATGTTCCTAATTGGGAATATGAAAAATCGTGTAGTCCGATAAATCGAAACGAAAAAAAAAAAATTATTTATTTATTGTTATTTAGTAATTGTTTTATAAAAATAAATTATGAGGTATCGATTTGGTTTTTTGATTTTCTAATATTAAATTATTGGAAAAATCGATAGTTTATTAAGACGGTAGTGATTTATTATATTATCCGTATATAAATATTAAATATAAATCTCCAATACCAGTTATGAAACTATATAAACAAGAAGAAGAATAAAGCAGAAAGAAACTTCTTATTCATCTTGAAGTATATTCAGGATTATGGATCTTATTTACAATGAAGGAAAACCATTTTATTTATAGGGAAAACCTAACTTGGTCCCCAAGTAGGATTCCTAACAATATCCCAAAAGGACTCCACATAATTAGACATTCACTATAATACAAATATGTTTATAACACTCCCCCTTGAATGTCGGTAGATTATGTGCCTTGTTAAAACATTACTAGATAAAACCAGTGGAAAAAAAAACTAGTGAAGAAAAAAGAGTACACATATCTAATAATACGCATGATGAATGCCTCATTAAAAACCTTACAAGGAAAGCCCAATGGACAAAACCTTGTGAGGGAAAAAGAGTACATCACATATCAACTCCCCCTAATGAGAATATCAATCCAAAGATTTGAATCTTCGTTTTCCAAGTTTGTGCACCATCTTCTTGATAGTTGTAGTTGGTAGAGACTTGGTGAAAAAAATCAAGTATAGTATTACTTGAAAAAACTTGTTGCATGTTGATATCACCATTCTTTGGAGCTCATAAGTGTAGAAAAACGTTGACGAAATATGTTTCCTTCTTTCTCTTTTTATGAATCTTCCTTCAGGATCAAAAATTTCTGCAAGATCCTTACTTCAACTTCTTTAAGCTAATAATATATTGCCTTTTGAAAACTCTTCAGCAGTTTCAATTGTAGTTATGTACTTGCATAGCAATACTTGTATATGCTTCATGCATTTTGAATTGATTTAATTCTTATAAGGATTATAAACAAGTTCTACAAAAACTTGCACATAGTTTAGATTTTGAATCCTTCATGACTTTCATATTAATTTTGTCAAGTGATTGAAAATATTCAATATAAAATGTATGTGACGTCTTCTAGTGTCTAGATTGCAAGTCAAATAAGCTTTACGCTTACCAAGATGCATCATTCCACTTTTCACTTAATAACTATTTTTACATCAGCATACTTTAATAGACGTAGAATTCATATCCTCATAATCTTTTACAATATTGCGCGCTATTGTATCAAAGATATTGGCAACGATATATAATTTTGTATCGATTTTCAATACGACATAACTTATTGAGATCTCATCACTTTATTATTTTCTTATTTTTAGGTACGTACCCCTCTCATGAGTTTTCATGAAGTGTTATGTCGTAAGCTCTTCAAGAGCACATTATCTTCTTATTATAATCATTTTGATTCTTTGATCCTCCCCCTTTTTCAAGGATTATTTTATCTAGAATTGATTAGTCTATCATGCTTCATGCACGTCATAGACTCTATCCTTAGGGACATTCAATATGAGTATTTACAACTCTTGTGTTGCTTCTAATCCCCCCCTTATGTTAGACAAACTAACATATATCTCAATCTTTTGGAGAATCTATCTTTATGCATCATTGTATATTCATTTATTATATACTATATATTAAAATAATCAGATGAAAAGTATGTGATACCTAACCATAAATCAATTGAAAGAAAATTTAATCATAATGTATTAGTCTGATGCATACAATTACTTTTGTATGCAGTATCATATTTCAGATCAACACATGAAGCTTTATTTTCACAAGCAATGATTTCACTATCTCAAACATTTAATGTCACAACATCTTGAGTATTTATCAATATTATCAAGATAAATTGTCTTGATTACATATTCTGAAAGTTGTGCTCTTAACTCAATTATCTTGCACAAACAATTTTGTGAATGTCAAACTATAGGTTGACAACAAACGCACATGTGATTATCTTATCGATGCATCTTTTTATCGTGTCACATGATAGGTGAACGGACCCATCTTCACCTTTTATATTTTTCAGAATTTAGGGATTTAGTCTCAATTTTAGTTGATCCAATCTACTTATCACGAGAACAAGCAACAAAAAGAATTCTCGAAGAATCTTCTAGTTCTTCAATGTATGTTTATTACTCAGTATGCACATCTTTGGGATGACCAAATTATTCATGCCAACTAATACAATTATTAGTACTTGTAAACTCCAAGTTTACTATGCCATGTGCATTTGCTTTAGTTAATTAATATTTTGATTAATAATTTTTAAAATAGTTAATAAAGATAATTATGACGTGTTATTAATTTATGTGACATGGATTTGACATGTCATCTATTTTAGGGAGAGTGGACTACACACATGACAGGAGGGGTTTAAAAATCACTGTTTGATTAAGTTTAAGGGTTTAGCTGGTAACGTGTTAAGTAAAAAATCCATAATACAAACGTATACAAGTATAATGGTTCATTAGATCATTTCACCTTTATTTTATAAGCAATTTCTTATTATTTAAATCAAAATCAAACTGTTAAAGGACCAAAATCAATAAGCCAAAAATAAAATAATATTCAATTTCACATTTTATGCAACCATTACCATACATTGATATATAATTTTTTATAATCAAATTATATATGTGTGCAGCACACCTAATATGAAAATCGTCAATATAAATAGGACAAAGTGTCGGTTTAAGTATATCAACAACAGATGAATTATAAGAAGTATTATCTAGGGTGATACTAATTACTTTATAAAAAAGGGAAAATGCACAAATACCCCCTCAATCTATGCCCGAAATTCCAGAGACACACTTATACTATACTAAGGTCCTATTACCCCCCTGAACTTAATTTATAAGTAATTTTCTACCCCTTTTCGGCCTACGTGGTACTATCTTGAAAAAAAAAATTAACCAGCGTTGGGCCCACAAGATAGTGCCACGTAGACCGAAAGGGATAGAAAATTATTAAAAATAAGTTAAGGGGGGTAATAGGACCTTAGTATAGTATAAGTGTGTCTCTGAGATTTCGGGCATAGGTTGAGAGGGTACTTGTGCATTACCCCTATAAAAAATTTCATAATTTTGTAAAACAACTATAATAGTTTGAGTTATGTAACTACCGATTTTATGCATTTCACAACATTTGTAATTCAATTTTTTATTGCGTGTTCTAATTTTCATCAATCCAATGACTAGTAATAATGAAATAATAATTATCATTAACACTATGACTCATATCAGAAGTAATAACCAATTTATAAGTATTATAATAAATTAAACAACGCAAATTATGAAAATATTGATCTTGATAATCAAAAACAATTTCTTTTTAATTATGTTTTTTTTTACTTTAACAGATGGATTATACACAATTTGAATATATTGAATAAAACTGAAATTTTCAGCAAAACTAAAAAGTAAGCTAGTAACAACTATCATTTTAGTTGATTCTTCAAAATCTCTTTCTCTATTATATGTGCGATGTGTTAAGAGTTAGAAACGTTTGAAGGATTTAACTGTGATTAGACCATGTTAGAGCCCCCCTACTGCTACAGGATGCATCAGGAAGGGGAGTATCATCTTTCATAGCTTCGGATATAGCTTTACTTTGCAAGAATTCATTTTTATAACATTCAATAAATGATTACTTAAATAACCTATCTCACCCGCCTTTTTCACAATTTTATGATTCATTTTATTTTACATTTATTACAAATAGTTTGAGTTTTATTCTCACTTTGAATTATAAATTGTCATACAATTTTTTTAGCACATTCTACTTTGGGCTTAGTTCTACTAGATGTACATGGAGAATGAGAGCAAGAGTGAGAGGGGGACTAGTACCCTAGTAAACTTTGTTTCATCATCATTGTCACAAGTATCATTATCATCATTAACATTATCATACTCTACTTTCTTCATCTTATTTTTCATTAAAATTATCAAACTTTGCTTTTAAAAATTCATGATTTAATTGAGTATTACTATCAATATGAAAAACTGTTTCATCGACATGTGTAAAATCGTCCGTATTTATTTTTAATTGAGATACTTGTCTATATTTAGATTTATAAGAACTATCGATTCTTTAATCGTTTGATAAATATATTAGTGGCCGAACTAAAAAATGTTTGTTTACCTTTGCCAGTATTTTTTTTATCGAAATCCATATTAGAATATTAAAAGTAAGCAAATTAAATATAATACAAAAAGTAAATGCAAATAAATAACTCAATAAGTAAAAACTAAATTGATGAAAGTTGAAATAAATATACCAAACGGCTACGTAAAAGTAGATGTGTATTGTTGAAAACCGAAAATTAATAGATGAAAGTTGAAACTTGAAGCTTGAAGATGCTCCAAAATAATCCATCAAAACTTTTAAACTAATAAAATTAGTAATTTAACAGAGATTAGAGAGCTGAGACTCAAGAGAATAGGATGTAGATGAAGATGACGAAAATTTGTGAGGTAAAATAATGAGGGGTTGGGGTTTTTTATAGTTAAAAAAATAAGATTAAAATGTATTTTTTAAAACTTTGGAGTATTAAAAAAATTGAAGGATAGAGGGTGTTTTTTTAAGAAGATCGAATCGGGACAGAATGAAACCAATACTGATAGCTGTCGGTTGCGCTGTCGAACTTACTCACACTTCTAATATAACAGAAACTATTTGTACTTCAAAAGTTCATATAAAATAGGAAAGATAGTATTAGAGGTGATAAAACTAAACCCAACTCATCCAAACTACTCAATTCATTTGAATTTGGGTTGGTTATTAACCCGTTTATTCATCAGCTCAATTCATTTTAATTCTATCCATTAAAAATTGAGTTGATATGTAAATCGAATGACTCATGATAATTCTAATCAAAATATTTTTATTTTTATTTTTTTTCAATTTCATATATTTTATATAGTCATAATAAAAAAAATAATTAAATTAGATACTAAAATACTTCAAACGAACAAATAAAATATAGGCAAAGGACAATAATCACATACTTTTAAGGCCAAATTACCATTTGTCCCTTAAAAGTTTATAATTACAAAAATTCCTCAAACTGATACAATAATATAAGCGTTGATACATTAATCTGATGCGCGAGATACATTAATCGTTAACTAAGATACATTACATTCTATACGTGATACACTAATCTGATATACATTGATGCGCGAGATACATTAATTTGATGCGCGAGATACATTAATTTGATGCGCGAGATACATTAACTTGATGCGCAGATACATTAATCTGATGTGTGAAAATGAGAGATTTTGAGAATTTATAAAACTAATAGGGGATAATGGTAATCAGAGAATATAAAGGTGGGAAATCTGTTATTTAGAGCCGTCAATATGCCCTAGGCCCATAGGGCCGACCTGGCTTAATGCATGATTTGATAGGGCTGAGTTAAGATCTTTGAAGCCCATTTAAGAAAAGGACTTTTGAACTCGGCCTCAATGAGTCTGTTGATTTGCGGGGCTTGAGAAATATGGATAGCATCGTCCGTGGGCTAAATAAAAATAGAATATAGTATTACAAATAACAGGAAAACTACACTCAAAACATGTTTAAAGTTTGAAATATTACAATTTAAATACAAATTATTTTTATAAAATATGTACTACATAAAATAAAAAATTCCTAAAATTTCTAGGGAATCACTACATAGGCCATAACCTATGGAATATTATCATAATTTTTGTGTTTTATTTTGATCATTGAAAATAATTAGGTTAATATTTCTATTTAACTATTTATGTTTTTATTTGAAATCAAACTTAATAAATGTTATATAGATAATTTATGTGTGTATTTGATTAACAAGAAGTAACACTAACCCCATGTAATATTGTATTGTCGATATTTATGATAATATTTCTAAATTATAATTTAATTTAAAAAATTATAAAAAAATATACATTAGAAAAGAGGGTTGACTCGGCAAAACCCGCAGTCCACACACTTGTAGGGTGGGCCGGTCATTTTCTGGCCCACATAAAAAAAAAATTAGCCCGACTTGGCCCGTCAAATTACAAAGTCTGTATGGATTAGCCCGGATGGGGTGAGTAAGCCCATATTGAAGCTCTAATAAAATAATCAAGTTTAATAAAAATTAGATTGAATTGAGTCTTAATCCGTTATATAATTCATTATCTAACACGTTTTGATCCAAACAAATTTAAATTGTATTGAATCTTAATCCAATAACTATCTTGATCCATTGTGATCCATTCAGATTTAATTTAACCCGCTCAATTACGGACCCTAAATTTCACTGTATCATCTCTGTGTGTCTCAAACATGACCCTATGAAGATAGTATAAAGTCATAAAGATCATTGAAAACCAGTTGCCAATTAAGAAAAAATTACTTTATCAACTCAAGTTTTGAACGTCTAAAAAAAAAGTTTACGTCTAATAAAAGGTCATAAAATTCTAATTAAAAATTGTCAATTAAGAAAAATTCTCTCTACCAAATCAAGTGAAATATATTTGGCTATTAGATACCAATAATAGTTGGCACATGAATGCTATCATAAATTTTATTATTAATTCATTTTGACTTAAATTAAATAAAAATAGTTCTTGTTCTTTTTGAAATACTAATAATATATCTCCCAATAGGTATTTTCTCTCTTTTATTTTCTTCCTGTAATAATTATTAGTAGAAAATAATTCTCTACCTTTTTCCAACATATACCCTACTCCTAATAAACACCCAAAAAAAGAAGCACAAATTTGGAAGAAGTAGAAGAATTTGAAAATTTTCAACATAAGTTCAGATTTAAACAAACTTTAATATAAATGACAAACATTGTATAGAACAAAAATTAAAATAAAAACAAAAAAATATAAGACTTTTTGACAAACAAAACCTAAAAAAGCGGTGTCATGTCATTGTTTTCAAGTATTTGTACAAATCTCCTTAACTACCTCCGGTCGGCAAAGAATTTATTTGAGGCGCGTGTGGCACACTTGAGTCAATAAACCATGTGCGTGAAAATAACATTGTAATTTCCATCAAATTTCAAGGGCATTTCTTTATTCTTTCAACATCTCCACCACTATATATATTACTCAAAATTGTTTGGTGAACAATTGTTTATTGATTTGGAGAATCCAAGACACTAAAAATCCTCTTTGGTGAGTACATAAATTCCATTTTTATTTGATTTGCTTATGTTGAATCTCTTTGGTTTGCTTATTTATGTGTTAAAGTTTGTAACTTTATTTGTGGGTTTTCAGTAGATGGGGTCAGATCAGAAAGTTCATGTATTCGAGGAGGTTGCAAAGCACAACAAGACCAAAGATTGTTGGCTTATTATCAGTGGAAAGGTTAGATCTTTTAGTAGTAGTAGTAGTAATTTCTTATCAGATGTATTTTTATGATTAATGAGTTTGAACGGGGTGAAAGTTCAGATAGACAATCAACTGAGCTACTAAGATCGTGATAGAGTTTGAATCTTGTTGTTCTTCATTGTTTTTGTTTTTTATTCTCTTATTTGGCCATTAATTCAACTTATTGAGATGAAAAATTGGGGTTGTAGAAAGTAATGTTCATTGAAGTTATCGAATTGTTTGTAATCTAGGGATAGCTTTGATGATCTGATATGGTTTTGGTTTAAGTAGGTGTTGAATTTTTTGTTTTGTGCAAGCTTAGTTGTTCTGTTCACTATTCTTAAACTTTACCTTGTCTATTTTCTGACTTTGCATCCATTTGGTGTTCGTGGTGTTAAAGAGGTTAATAGTGAATAAAAAAGGACAATCCGGTACACAAGGCATCGTGTGTCCACAAGGAGTCCAGTCCGGGAATAGTGTGATGTAGGCAACTTACCTCATGTTCCACGGCTCGAATCTGTGACCTATAGGTCAGTCGGAGACAACTTCTTTGTAGCTCATGGCCTCATGCTGGAAAGTTATCTTGGTACCATAAAATTGAATTTCCCCCTTGGGAACTGGGAGCAGGTGTTGATTAAGCAGTGTAGAACATCAGGGTTTGATAGTAGAAATAAACAATTGAACTTTATAAATGTAGAGGTGGATATAGCCAGTATTCTTTTTCCTTTTTTCTGTGTGTCTAAGGCTCGCACCGATAGATTTGCCCATGAATGTTGCTATGGTATAGTATTACCCAAAAAATTACGACTTTTTTTTTTTAATTTTAAGCCGTCACCTTAATAGTGTGGGGGTTAGGCTTAATCCTACCATGTCTATAACATCCAAAAAGTTACAAAAGCAGAGGGGGACATGGTCCACATGGGTCTAACTTTGATAACAAAAAATGAGGATAAACTAAACAATCTACAGATTGACTAAGGTCACATAGACTTTCATACTATAAGCAAAATACAACGGTTCAACTAACGAAATTTTTTACATTTCTTGTATCTTCTCCTTATGCTAGGAAGTTGCCACTTATCTAGTAGAAATAGTCCCTCCACCTCTTTTAGGAAATTGTGAGTGATATCACATATATTGAAAATAGGCTCGTCACATTAAAGAATTTATTGCAAAAAACATAAACATATGTAAGCATTTCGTAGTAAAAGACAAGCAGATGACGTTTTTCTAATGTTGTGTTGATTCAAAGAAGAAGATCTCTAGATACATGAAGCATTGTCGGTCATGTGTCTCTCGGTCTCAGTGGCACATAGATAAACCTTGTAGAAGTGTGTTTTATGGAAAGGTAAATTAGACTTATGTTATGCTAACTAAGTCAAACATATTTTAATTCTGACTTCCCCTGCCCGTTCGTGACTTCGAATCAGTAATTTTGACTCAGTCTTTTTTAACATAGAGTAAACTGATAAAACAAGGATCCTTTCATCTCATTTGATCAAAAAGGGATTGTTCTTCACAACATAAATTTAATATGCATCTGATTTGTTAAAACAAAGAATCTTTAGTACGTACATCTAATATAACTGTTCAAGTTTATTTCCAGCCAGTCAGCTGTAACTGCTGGCGATTAAGAAAGCCTAACAGCGGAGTACCTCAAAGGATTCCTCAATGGACATTCTTCTTTAAGCTACTTACGGCGTGAAATATGTTTTAACCCGACTTCCCCTGACTATCTGATTTTTTCTTGGATACTTCCTATGTTATCTAGACCAAATCATATGTCTTCCCTCACTTCCATTTGAGGATTCAAGTACTTATTTTTCTCCTTCTGTAATGCAAATATTGATTGATGTGTTGATATTAAATTGCTCTCCAGGTGTATGATGTGACTCCATTTATGGAAGATCATCCAGGTGGTGATGAAGTTTTGCTTTCAGCAACAGGTAATGCCCGAGTATTTCACACAGTTTAGATTATCTTGGTTGAGTTTTAATGCATTTCTCTATGGCCATGCCTGGTATCTGAAATTCATTTGATTGTGTGACAGGGAAAGATGCAACAAATGACTTTGAAGACGTCGGCCACAGTGATTCTGCTAGGGAGATGATGGATAAATATTACATTGGAGATATTGATCAGTCAACAGTTCCTCTAAAACGTGCTTACATTCCTCCACAACAAGCCCCATACAATCCAGACAAGACTTCAGAATTTGTTATCAAAATTTTGCAAATCCTTGTGCCCCTCTTGATTTTGGGCTTAGCCTTTGCTGTGCGACACTACACCAAGGAGAAGTAAATCCGTTACAATCTAATTCGAATATTCAGAACGCCTTCTGTTTGAATTACATAGGAGCTATAGTAGCTGAACCATGATTATCAGTTTGTATGTGCTTCACAGTTGCCATTCGTAGTGACCTCTGTGTAAACAATAGACTTCACTGGGTTTATGTCTATGATATTTGACAGATGGCCTTCTCTATTTTTAGTAGTTTCTGTGCTACATTAGTCTGTACTAGAAAATATAGCTGCAGCTAACCGATTAACTCGTAAGCTGAGTTTGAAATATAAGTAGTTGAATTTAGAAAAATGAGCTTTGCCCATGCCCTAAGAGATGAATTTCTTCACCCTGTAGTCTCCAGGCTTTTAATTCTATGCCTTAACACCTAGGCTATCTCCTTGGAGAACAACATCATCTAATACCTGATCTGAAGCTACTATGGCGGAAACTTGTGAAGGGTTATTAACATGGTGATATTGTGAATTAACTGCTCATGCAGTTTGTGCACAATCAGAAGCTTGCCCCTGGTTGTATCTTCACTTTAGCAATGGGCACTGTAACAGCTCTGGTAGAAAGGTAATGTTCTTATTGTTCCGTCACCGGATCCAAGTTACAGGCAAACAGGATAACAATGTCAAACCGTACAAGGCTTTCAATGTTTCTGCTTACAACACTCTTAAGTCAAAAACCAAACACCAACCATTCTACATCCCAACTGCTAAAAGTATCACAAACAGTGTAAATACACAATTCTAAGGCTCTCAGTGACCAACATCGGATACTTTAATATATAACTAATCCAGTTCACGCTTGCCCACACGACTCCCAACCCGACACCCGACTCCTTGATCCCAAGCAAGTTGGTCAATAGGTACAAGACATCAACTTTGAATAAGTTCTCCTACTATTAAATAGACCCTATAACTATAACTCTATAAGCATTAAAAATGAGAACTTTAAAGATATATATTGAGCATATGGTGAACAGTCTGGAACACAGGCTTTCTAATAATGGCTACACTGAAATCGAGCAAATAGCAGTGCCTGTACTCGGCAGAGTTGCGAGTTATAGATAACCCCAATCTCTGACCCAAAAAGAGCAGCAGCAGCAATGTTTTCACTTGTCAGGTAGAAAGTTCTTCCTCACCACAAAAACTTGAAGAGCACCGACTCGCTGATGCTGAATTTAGCAAAGAGAATAAATAAGTGGTATAAAATTTTGGAAGGCAAAAGGTGTCTATATCTTGTCATGGAGAGTGACCACCAAATCATGAGCATCATCTAGTAGCTTCCATACATCAAGATGACCAGCCATATTATTGCACTCCCTTAAAATTTCATCCATGCTACTATACTTCTCAGTGATTTGTTTCCTCCTCTGTAATACAGATGCTGCAATTGCATAAAGCAAAAGATCATCTGTTGGTGGAGCACGCTGCCTAATCCTACTCCATGCAGACTTCCCAATCCCAGCCCTAATAGCGACCTGGTCTGCCCACATTACCTCCCATAGGCAGAGTGTTTGCTCAAAAGTTAATTCCCTCCTGAAGAGCACTACCACCATCCTGTACACAAAAAAACAATCCTCTGCTTGAAGCTTCTCCAAGTGCCTATAGAGATGTGAATCCTTATGTTTGATAATCTTAGAAATAATATTTAGTTGCCTCCTGATTCCAACCTCATCAAGCCTGAAGTTATGTCGAGCCTTCCTCATGAAACCAACAAAGCACCAAAAAGCTTCATGGTCCTCTGTCATCACAGTAATAATTGGTGAAAGCAAATCACTCATTCCCTGGCAATAGCCAATTTCAGGGTCATAAAGCGCATAGGCTTCAAGGATGGCAACTAACCGAGCAGCATGGAAGATCCTTGAGGGCTCTAGGTGATCATAGTCCTTCAATCCAACAGCCTGCGCAGAACAGCGTGCCCGGCCATCTGATACTACTCCAGCCTGAGGTGTGGAATATGCTATCCATTCTTCATTAGCACGAACTGCATCAACCCGAATTATTCGTTGCCATGTAGCAAAATCTTCTGCATTGCAAGGCTGTGGCTGGACTTCTGTCTCTGAAGGAGACGAGTCAACCTTGGAATGCACTTCGGCTGTATCATACATGCTTCTTATAGAGAGGAAACTATGATGCACATCATGATCTACAGAGGAATCAGAATCTGACGACTCAGAGTCAGAGACATCATTTGGCTCCATGGCTCGTTTGGAACTAGAAAATTCATCCAACATTAAATTGCTGTGACTGTCTGAATCCTCAACAAATGGGCTCCGGTCCCCACTAGAGAGGAATTCCAGGGCACTGACATCTTCATAATCGGGGAAATCCATCCCTTCCATGAGATTCCCACTGTCTCCGTTATTTCCGATTCCACCCGTCACTTTCATCTTAAAGGTTTCACTATTGTGTCTCAGTAGTTGGCAGCACTTCCTCCGAAGCATCACATATTCCTTTCTGCATTCAAATATTTATGCACCATTAAGGAGTATGAACTATGGGAGTCCAAAAATGAATTGGAACTACTAATAATGGAAAGGTGATTATAACTTATCAACTGAAAAGCAGAGATTAAAAAGATTTTCATGTATGACACCTTTGTCGAGGTAGAGCAGATGTATTTGGAGACATTACCTGTTCTTTTTTCTTACAGTGTCTCTTTCTTTTTTGGAACTGTCCAATTCATAGCTGCAAAGACACAAGGAATAACTATCAGCCCTGACCCAAGCCTTCACCAGTATAAAACTTCGACACATAAATTATTTAGACAAACGGAGACCCTACAAAAACATTGCCTGCCCATCACAGCACCAAGTTAATAAATGACAGAAGCTATATAGAGCTGTCCTTTCTCAGTATAGATCTAAAGAGACACAAGCAATTAAGAACCCATTAAATCACCAATGAATGAATTTATTTTCAGACTTAGTGACCAGAGCTTGGTTTCTTTTATATAATCTTCCGTAGAAGACAATCCTAACATAATAGATCAATAGGAAACAGGGACCTTACAATATATAGAATTCGGTTCATAAGAGGATTCATTTTAAAGATCCAGTAGAATAACTGCAGTATCTCACTCATTATGGATACGAATTAATTGACAGAACTGGAAGAAAGTTTAATGTCATCAATCTGGACAATGAAATTCCATCATCTCCCTTGGAAAGTAAGGCAAACTAAATTGGCCCACCAAAGTGAAAGAAGAAAGGGGGAAGGAGTGTGCGGAATGAACCAAATTTCAATCTTATTAATGGTAACTAGTACGAGAGGAGAAACTTACACCCCGAGGAGAAAAGGCCAAACCTCCGCCCTGATGCTAGGATCAACTCCCTGCATAAAGAAACAAAGTTCAGTAAACGAACCAACCCTTTACATGGACAGTAGGGAAGAGAAAGAAAAGGAAGATGGTAAGGTTTTCTGCTGTTAGGTTTGCGTTTGACAATACAGGAAAAAGATTTTGACAGAGAAAATGATCTGCAGTTTGTCCCACAAGATCCTCTTTCCTCTTTGGAAAGGAGAAAATCAACAGAAATTTTGAAAAGCAAAGCAGTCTACACTCCAATTCACCACTCCGTTCCTCTTTTGGACTCCAAACAAAAGAAAACTGTGTTATTTTCACCTTAACCAAGGAAAAGAAAATGATTTTCTCTTTAAAAACCCCTCTTTTCATTTCCCTTCATTTTGCTTTCCTTCCCTTTCACACTTCCAAACAAACATTAAAAGTTCTAATATGTAAATAACTGAATACATGGAAAATGCGATTCTCAAAAAATATCAAGGTGCAGGAACTCACTCCACTTCGAACTTTCTTCAGAAATTTAACTCCTCCATTACGAAGCTTTCCATCGGGGGTAAAAAAGCTTCTCCACCGCAGGGGTGCAAGGACATGTTTTCTCTTTCTATGAGACCATGGTGATTTGAGATGACCTCTGAAATGAAACAGCCATAATTAAACATTTCAGTAAACGACAGCTACAGGTAAAGGTAACTATATTAGCAGATCAAATTACCATTTAATAAAACAAAACATTCAGCATCATTAAAAAATTCACAACTTCCACAATCCAGCTAAAAAGGAAAAGCATAAAGGTCACAGGGAAAAATTGTTTACCAGTGCAAACACAGATTCCATAATCGTTACGTCTTGGAGATGATAAGCTAATACAAATTATTTTTTCATTTTCTCGCAGCATTATTTGAAGTAAGAGATATCCAGCCCAAAAATAAAGATTAACATTATCAGGATTCATTACAAAATAAAGTAAGATGCCTAAGGAATAAGGAAGCTCCACAAAATTAAATTATGCAGTGTTAAAATTTATCTGCAGAAGTTTGAGTCGTGCTACACCGGTGATTAGCAAGTTACCCCAATTCAGCTTTTATCAACATAGCCAAGCAACTTATGAAAAAAATCAACTTGAGAACATCACAAAGATTTACAGATACAACCCATTTCAAAAGTTTTATGAAGAAGCTAAGGCTGAACAACTTGAAAGTAATAGCAGGAAACAAAGGGCTCAACAATGATGTATTTGATTAATTTATTGAGATTATACATAAGGACAACTTAACCTCTCAGAATTCTTCTACATAGGTATATCTTTGACTGGTGTGATTTGCAATAGCCAATAAGCAGATGTGCGTCTATTTTATTTTATTCAGAAATAAAATAGAATAAAGAATGACATAGTAAGTCTATATCATGTATCGATCATATGATCACTCTAGAAAAAGGTCAATTCTCTGTTACCTCCCACTGTTCACGTCATACATTTTTTAAATCAAATATCCTAGTACAAGCATTGTCAATTACCTCTAAATAAAACTTTGCAGAAGACTTCCTTTTTTTCCTGTAAACTATCATTTACTTGATTCTATGGAACTCTGTGAATCCAGATTCCAGTATATTAACAACCAAATGTGAGGGACAATTTTGCAGGAAACATTATGAAAGGGGATAATCAATCTTCTGTCTGAAACGGCAAGGTAAGAAGTTCAGTCATGCAGTTCAAACAACATAGCCCAATAAGCCATAACTGGCAGATCGTACTAGTTTGCTTTGTAGTCCTAAGTACTTGGGATTTATGCTAGTATATACTATATATGAGAACATTTATGCCTTTATCCTAAAGCATCAGATTCTGTTAAACATTTACCAAATGATATCTCAGATTTCACGCATAAAGACACGATGCAAGAAGATCCCATAAATAACAAATCAGAGAAATAAAAAGTGTTTCATAAGGCAGAACATCACATCCCAATTCCGAAAGAGCCTTTTTCATCCAGAGGAAATGAAAATAAGGGCAATTAGTGTACCAAGTAATTATCCTCGCAATGTTTAATAGGATTGGAAGTACAAAACTGGTGTCAAAAAGAAACTAAAACCTACAAGAAGCAAGAAGAACATGAGAGCATCCACAAAAAGAATTTTTATAATTCAACAGCAAATAGTACGATGGTATGCATTCTTTTGCCACTGAATCAATCCTCACTCCTCAGAAGCGAATAATACTATGTTTTCTTAGTTTAGTACAGTCAATCCTGTTTGCATTACCCAAAGAAGAGAAAAGGAAAAATAAGAGAGCAGCAAAAGGCCAAAAATAAACAGTTCATATTTTTTTTTTGTCAAATATGTAAGCAAAAATATATAGTAGTATACAGCCAGCAAACAATCAAATAAAAAAAATATCATCACTTTAACACAACTTAAAACAATTAAAATAGAGATCAGATGTAAATTAGCAACCTTTGGCTGATATAAATCAAGAATTCAAATAAAAGTGCTAAGAAGATACCCAAATTGGAAACAAACACAACAATCACAAAAATCAAAATTACAGACAAAAATAATCATTCTATCGACTAACACTACAGACATATAGAGGACACTGAATTCAGCAACTGATTTGGAAAAATATCCAACTTTTACACTTTGAAATAGCTAGGCAAAACAAAACAAAAACAAAAAAACAAAGAGCACAAGATCGAGATCTGAGAGTAATACACTAAATTTAACTTAAATGCTAGCTGAATATAGAAACTACAGTGATAGGAATAACTGAAAAGCAGATCGAAGAGAAGAGAAACTAACCGATCAGATGAAGCACAGTAAGCTGGTGAAGAGGACGCAACAACAAATAGAACTGATCTCAAATGAATCCACGAGGATGATGACGCCGCCGTGGACGTCGCCGTCGCCGTGGACGTCGATGGTGAATTTGAAGAAGGTGAAGGTGAATTTGAAGACGATGAAGTCTGACTTCGTTTGAGAGCTTTCATTTACAAAGAATCACTCTACTCTTCAACAAATTTCTAGGGTTTTCAACAAGTAAGATTGACGTAAAAGAAACTGTAATAACGTAATTTCCTTTTCACAATGAAAAATTCAGCCGGTTATTTTAATTATTTTTTTTTAACTTAGATAACGGCGGCGGGTAATGCAAGTCCGGCCAAGGCCGTGAAAGCAAAAAGAACTACTCCGGCATTAGAAAGGTGGTGGTTCAGCGAGAAACCACCGGTGCTGGTGCTGCTGCTGCCGCCGATGAAAACTACAGGGTGCCGATTGAATCAACAACATAAAGAGAAAAGAAAAAGGGAGGCAAGAGAGATAAAGGATTAATAAGGAATGTCGATTATACCCTTTTCCACCATAACTCACAACAAAAACTGATTTTTTTTTTTTTTTTGTCTATGTTTAACTGTTTTCTCTTTTAGATTTAGCTTTTTATCATTTAAGATTTGTGTTTGTTTTTGTCTCTTGTTGAAGATTTAGATGAGGGAGGGAGGGGACCTAAAAGGAGTCTCCTAAGAAGGGGCTTAAGGTGGATTGTCTATTTTCATTTTGTACTGTATCTACCATTGCCTAGAGAGAAAGGGGGACAGAGAGTACATCGCACAAGAGTTATAGTAGAGTGATAAAATAATCTTTTATTTTTAATCAAAAATTTTAAATTGAAAACTTTTAAATATAAAAATATTATGAAATTTTTGTAGTGTATGTACCACTGCCTAAGAGAGAAAGGGGAAAAGGATAGAGAATGCAACAAACGAGAGTGATTAAAAAAAAATTAACATTAATTCAAATTTAATCAATTTTAATATGAGTAGAGATATCAAAATATTAAAATAGGAAAACAAAGGGTAAGAGAGGGAGAGAGCATGCCGGATGTGACGTTCGAACAAGGCCAATCTCATGCTACTCTTTTCTTTCATTTTTTTTTATCATTTTTCTAACTCAGAGATCGTTAAATTAGTCTAGTGGATAATTATTAATTAGAGGGAGTAAAAAATTAACTGTTTGGTAAATTAGTAAAAATATATTTTTAAATGGAAGTAAAATTAATTTTTTTTTTGTTCGGAAGAAGCTTTTTTTTAAAATAGACTAAGCAGACACAAAAAATATCCTTTTCACGTATACATGTTTACCAATATACTTTTTAATTAATATAGTATATTTCATAAGTTTGGTTAAATTTCTTATAAGAAATTATAAATTTTATAATTTATTTTACGTTTATATTTATTATTTTAATTGTCAAAGATTATTTTATGAATTATTTTGCAGAATTAGGAAATAGTAACAATAATATTTTTACAAGATTAGAAAAAATAAAATAAAATTTTCAGCCTCTAAAAATAGGTATAATATTGATTGAAAATTTAAACATGTATATTTTAATTAAAATTTAATTAATTTTTTTATTATAGATATTTGAATAGTTTCGCTGTATAAATAATTTTAATATTAGAGGTACATTAATAGTTGTCTTTTTTATAATTTGACACTCAAAAGAAAAAGACTAGACAAACGCAATTTGTTTATGAAAACATTTTTTAAATGAATTAACTAAACACAAATTGTATTTTTATCAAAAGTACTTTTCTAAAAAGCCATTTTTTAAAAATGTTCTTCTAAAATAAGTTATTTTTAGTATCAATATCAAACTTGCTCTTAATTATCATTTGGACATGTGATTTCAAACTGTCATTTCATAATTCATATCATGAGATGAAATCTCAAATTCTAAAAAGTGTTATTTGAGAATATTAAATAATGATTTGGAATTTCTCAAATACAAAAATTGATCGATAAGTTTATATTTCAAAAAATAAAACTCATATTTTACCCATTTATCTTATATATAAATATCATTACTTTTTAAATCATTTATACCTCATATAATTATCATTCTCACTAACATATATAAATTTATTGTTACTTTAAATCAATTTCTACTCTACCATTTATATTCATCAAATTCATATTCTTTGATCAAATTATTTACCAATCAAGTTGGCCAACAAATGGCTCAAAGTAAAATGTTGGTTCTTCTTTTCGATCTTATAATCAAGAAATGCAACTTCAATGTTAGTGATTGTCCGTATTGTGAGTGAATTATAATAAGGATCAGTACATTCCAATTTATTTTCAATTTTATTTTTTTATTTAATTAAATTAGCTTAATAGATGTTGTATTTTTAATGAATAACATATAGTGTATTATGTAATTTTATAGGCTTTCGATTATTTGGCAAGATTGTATAAAGAATTGAAATAATTTTAATAGTTTTATAACCTATGAAGTTTTTATTTTTATGAGAAAACATATAGTAATATAAAATAGACCAAATTGCATATCCAAATAAAATTCTAGCTTTATCTCGTAATTTCATATAGCATGACCGAAAGAATAATTTTTTCCTAGGTTTACAACACTTATTTGACAAAGAATATTTCTTTTAGAAAATCTAAAGGTTTGATTGATTAAAAATATTACTTTCTCGGTGAGGTTATCTGATAGTTCCATAAAAAATTGCTCAATAAGATATATTTAGTCTCTTTCGTTTACTATTTCATAAATTACTATTCTGGTTAATTAATTTAATCATTTTTATTGACAAGTCATTAAGCATCAAAAAATTGATATTTAGTCGGTATAATTTGGGTTCTCTTGAACTTACAAATTCATTTGTTATTTTTAATTACAAACTTATTAATAGTAAACGCTTTGACACTTACCGTGGGAACAAAGGAAATTTTAGTATTGTTTACACCTATTTTTAGTCATTTGCTAACTTGTTTTATTTTGTTTCGTAAGAAAATTGTCATCATGCATGTTTGAAGTTTCATAAAACAATCAATTTATTGAAAATTAAAGACATAATATATACGAAGTCCATTAGGATAGTCTGACCTTAAATGAGTATGATACAGAGGCATCACCAGGTTTTGGAGTAAACTCTCGACCTCAACATGTTTGAGTTTGAGGGTTTAAGTCACCAAGAGAGTGAAGCAGATGAGAGCTTCTAGAAGGTGATTAAAAAGACATGATTTTCATCATAAGTACAACATCGCTCATCGTTGTAATATGTGCGAGCTCTAAAGTTATTATTTTCTTGTTGACGTTGCCTGAACTTCATTGAAATTTTTCAATAAGATTTATACTTGTTGTCCTGAGAAATTTTTCCTTTTTTTTCCCCTCTTTTTTCACTTTATTAAAAAATTGGTGTTTCACCAATAAAATTTGTATTTGGAAAATACCACTTTTAAATTTTTCTTTTTCAAATTTACGGTAATTTTTTATTCTTATAAAATAATTTCATTTATATTATATTTCATGATTTTTTTTCAAAAAAATACATTTAAAATCCAATTTCTTGGCTAAATGCGCACTTAATTGTTCTATTTATATTAATCTCTCTTGCTTACTAGTTCATAATTTATTATTTCGATTATTCTTATTAGCAAGTCGTTAAGTGTCAAGAAATTATTTAATATAATTTGTGTGCATTTTTTAAAACTTATATAAAATATTCGAGCTTGCTCTCAAAATTTTAAAAAACATAAAATAAATTTAAACAGGTAAGGAGGATAAAATGATCTTGTATTATTCACTACTCTTTACAATTTTCATTTTCACTAGACTTTGATTTTAACCCCTACCTAATTTTACACATCATTTTTTCCTATTTTTAATTTTATTTTAAACCAAATGTGATTATTCGTCATTAGCATAGTCAACTTTAGGGAGCACTGATGAAGAAGTCGTAATTGGTAAGTTACCATTTATTTTAATGTTTTCTTTTCGTTAGGTCAACAAAAATAGTCAAATTAATTTTAAAAAATATTACTACATTACATTATTTCCTCAATTGGACCAATCCCAAACATAATACTCCATCCGTTTCAAAAAGAATTTTCATATTTTTTCTTTTTAGTTTGTTTCAAAATAAATGATCTCTTTTCTTTTTTGGCAACACTTTAACTTTAACTTTCCACATGGCATGTTTAAGATCACAAGATTAAAGACCATTTTGATACATTTGACATAACTTTAATTTAGAACCACAAGATTAAAAAATCTTTTTTCTTTTCTTAAATTCCGTTCCAAGTTAAACTAGGTCATCCTTTTTAAAACGGAGGGAGTAATGATTAATTACCACCCACCACTCATGGTTACGTGGATGGATAATTGGATAATATTTACCAACACTTTTGAAAGTCTAAGCTTCTGGTCTTTGTGATTGAAATGGAGCAAATCGAGATTCACCTAATTAAAATAAAATTTATATATAAAAAAATATATATCATCCATGTTTATATCAATTTAATAAATATATGAAGCATGTATTTACTTATACTTTAATTATAACTAAACCAAAAGTAATTCATAGATGATCTTATATTAATTTATAACCATAGTAAATTATATTATTACTTCCGATAATAATAATTTAACACAAGTGTCGGATGCAAGTTTTATTTATACATATTGTCATATTATCACATTTTGTCTTCAAAGTTTATGTATAATGTGTCAGAAGATCTCTATTGAACAGAAAGACATGTGCAATTGTGAATTGACAAGTCTTGGATCGTAATGGCATTTATTATAATAATAAATAAATAAATAAACAACAAAGCCTCGAAGGCTATAAATAAATAAACAACAAAGCCTCGAAGGCAAAACGCAATCAATTTGGGTTGGTGTATCAGATATCTCTATTTTTAATACTTTCTCCGTTTCAAAAAAAATAACCTCCTTTTTTTTTTAAATATGTTTCAAAAAGAATGACGTTTTTCTTTTTTTGGTAATAACTTTTCACGTGGCATACTTAAGACCACAAGATCAAAGGGCAATTTTGTACATTTGACATAACTTTAATTTAGGACCACAAGATTCAAAAGTCTTCTTTATACTCTTAAACTCCGTACCAAGTCAAACTAGGTCATTCTTTATGAAACGGAGAAAGTAAAAATTTTCAAGTCATAGATATGAATAAAATTTTATTAAAAGTGTCACATTCAATTGAACTCTGCAATACGTAATTTAGATTTAATCGATCGAAAACTTAAAAAAAAAAAAAAGAAGAAAGAAGACAAAACGTAGAGTTTTGCCAATTGTCATATGCTTCATGGCCTAATTTATTTGTGGAGATTACCAAAGTACTAATAACTAGGTCTACCACCAACCTGCTAATGCACAAAGTAATCATATTGTTTCTTTTTTCTTTAATTCACACATTTGGATTTGATAATGGATGTTTGGATTTCAAGTATAGAAATCATCAATAGTGAAAAATATTTCCCTATATGATGGTGGACTATGGACCTCAAAAGTCATCGACCAGAGATAAAAATAGAATTTAAATTTTAAAACACAAACTCAAAGATTCAGTAACAAAACTTTAAATTTAATTTTCATACATGTTCAATAACTTTTTAAATACATATATAAAATTCACATCAAAGCTATTATTATTTCAATATGTACGCTATGTTTACCTTCATATAGAATAAAAAATTCTATGAGTTATTTGGGATCTCAATTTATGTAATTATATTTAATAGAAAGTTAAATTTTTTTTTAATGTTATTAAATATTTAAAATATATCATAACCATTTGTATGATTTTAAATTATCTTATTAAATATGACATGTACTTTTGAGATTAAACTATTTTAAAATAAAAAATATGATATTCTTGAGACGATTTACTACAGCAAGACAAGGACAATCCAAGTATAGCAAATTTGTACGCAAGCAACAACCACACGTCAAAGTTTTCCTCTTTTTCTGAACCAAAGTGATGATTCAAGATTATTTCTTTTTATAGAAAAGTTCCAAATATATCATTAATTTATATATATATATATATATATATATATATATATATATATATATATATATAATGAAGTAATTGTTTCCTAATTTGCTTTATATACAAATACAATAATTAGATTTTGAAGTAATTGTCTTTATGTAAATATTTTTTAATGTATTAATTTAGATAAAATTTATGAAGGAATTTCTTTTATAACTAATACGCAAACAAATATTAATTGAATAAGTTAAACAAATGACAATGGTTAATAAATAGTTAAAAGTGTTTGAATTTTCTTTTAATGTGTTGATTAAAAAAAGGCAAAGAAAAATATAAAATTCATGATTTAATCGATTACCTATATTTTAGGAACTATTACTCCATTAATAACACAAAATTAAAATACAAAAACATTTACATAATTTTTAAAGCAATCCCACTAATTGTAAAATATTTAAAAGTCATTACACCTCTTTATTATTTTTGGAATAAATACAATTTTATAGTTTAATATTACATTTATTCGGTTCCTAATTGGTTTGCTTAATGTAAGAGAAATTTGAATAAGTTTTTGTTTTGCTGCTGATCTACCATCATTTTGATTTTTTAATTTCCTAATTTTTTTAATTTCATATTTTAAAATTTTGTTATTTCAAGGTTTTTTTCATAATTGATGTTTTTATTTATTTTGATTTAAGATAAATACGAATAAAACAAAAAGTTATCAACATGAATTTTTATTGATTATAGGTTTGTGTAGTAAAGGAAAGTATTTGAAATGTTATAAAAGTGTTTTTCTTTTCTTTTAACATATTCATTTATTTATATAAAATAATGGAGCAAATATTTACAAAAAGTCACAACAAAATAACTGATCTCAATTTAAATTTAAAAAGAAGATTTACCGTGCATGTGGTGCAGTTTAGTTTTTTCCCCCATTATTTTTAATAATTCTAAATTCCATTTTTAGAGCATTTTCTAAAATTTTAAAAATTAGATTAAATTAATAGGAATTAATATATAATTATTTAAAATGTATTATTATTACTATTATTATTATTAGAAATTAAAAATTAATGTTTTAGAATATTATATTAGAAATTAAAAAAATAATGTTTTAGAATATTATATTAGAAATTAAAAATATAATGTTTTAGAAAAAATGAAAAGCAAATTATATCAACTATTACATCTTGCTAAAGAAGTTTTAAAAACTAAACCAAATAATTTTAAAACCATTCTAAAAAAATAGAGTGTGTAATTTCTTTTTTGTGGGAAGTTATCATATTTTAATTTTTAATTATTTTATACAATTATTTGAATTTTGAATTGACAATCTGAAACTGTAAATATTGTTTTATATTTAAACTTTTTAATTATCTTATACTAGAGAACTTGACCGCGCTTCGCGCGATTGGTTCAAATTCAATATTTTGATTAATTTCATATTTACTCTACTGTTTAATCCTAACTTTATTTTTTTGTTTTAATATTATGAAGATTGTGAATAAAAATTAAAGCTTTACAAATTTACATTTATTAAATGAGGGAGTATATTCTTTATCGGATAGTTAAAATATATTTTCTGATAACAAATTCTTTCATTTCTAGTGAAGTTGACCCTTTTATATGCAATATATTTTGGTATATCTTTCTCCTTAAATGTCTAAGAAATATCTCATAATGTGAAATAAATATATAATACTAAACAAATGCATCAGCAAGTGAAATTTTACATTAAAAAAATATCGAATAATGACATAATAATACCTTGATAGAATTTTAAACAAAATCATTGAAAAATGAAAGAGAAAATAATAATAGTACAAAAATCTAAATCAAGTGCCAGAAAAGTTTCTTCATGATTTTTTTTTGAAATATAGTAATAACAATCAAAATATAGTAGTTGTTTTATCTTTAAAATTAAGCTTAATTAAATTTGTTAGCGGAAACGTGAAATTAAAGAACAAGGAAGAACAACAATATTTAACGTGGTTCGGATCAAAATGATCCTACGTCCACCAAAGAACAACTGCACCAATATTTATTTCACTCTACAAAGAATACAAGTGAAATACTACAAGAGAGAGAACGCAAATGCCTTAGAAGGTGAGAAGGCAAGTGAGAGGATGATTTGAAAATGAATTAAGAGCTACCTATTTATAGGAATAAATTCATCCTATTGATGTCATCCATGACATCACTATGTGTCAAAATTGTCAAGGTTAAGAATATGAAACCATTTTATGGTTTGCGTAAATTTCACCTATCAAGATACAATCTTTGACTTTTATTCTTCCTACCAAATATTCATATTAATTCATCTTCCATTTAGTTTGATTCTACAAGAACCAAAACCAACTCTTTCAATCTCCACCTTGGTTTGTGTTCCAAGCATGCGTATAAACAACTCCGGCCAAAACTTCTAAGCTTACTGGGCAATCCCATTGTAAGAAACAAGAAGAATCAAACCTTTGTTGAACATACCAGCTCCACCTAGCAGTTGTTCTCTTAGAGTTGCATCAATTGATGCATACTCCCGCCAAGTCCTTGCAGTGTGCAAACTTGGCAAGCGGGACTATTTTGGTCAACATGTCTGCAGCGTTATCGTCTGTGATAACCTTCTCAACCTTGATAGCTCCCTTTTCTACGACATCTCGAATAAAATGAAATCTGACATCAATGTGTTTGGTGCGCTCATGAAATCTTTGATTTTTAATCAAATGAATAGCACTTTGACTATCACATTTTAGAATTGATTCAAGCTGAACCGAACTCAATTCTGCCACCAAACCTTTCAACCAGATAGCTTCTTTCACTGCCTCCGTTGCTGCCATATATTCTGCTTCTGTTGTAGACAAAGCGACAATCGACTGTAAAGTCGATTTCCAACTAACGGCACAACCGACGAGAGTAAAGATGTATCTAGTTGTGGACCTCCTTCGATCAAGATCCCCTCCATAGTCAGAATCTACATAACCGAGAATTGAAATACCTTCACTTTTCCGGAAGGTTAGGCCAACATTAGAAGCTCCTTTGGGATATCTCAATATCCACTTGACAGCTTCCCAGTGCCTTTTTCCTGGATTTGCCATGTACTTGCTTACCACACTTACAGATTGGGCAATATCTGGACGTGTGCATACCATAGCATACATAATGCTATCAACTGCACTCGCATAAGGAACCTTTGACATATGCTCCACCTCATCCATAGATTGAGGCATTTGTAACTCTGAAAGCTTGAAATGAGAAGTGTTTTATCGAAAATTTAACCTTTTGTAAAAATTTTGACTTTTTTAGAGTCGCCACTTAATTTTTGAAGAAAAATCAAGAAAACTATTGTTTTCAAATAACTTAACAGAGAAAATTGCTTGAAAACATTTAAAGGGTTCAGGGATTCAAATTAATGTTTTAGGAAGGTGTTAGACACCTAAAACATCCGTCTAAAACGGTTTTCCAGCAACTAACAAATTTGGCTAAAACTTTGCTTTTAACTTGACTTGAATAAAATATTTAGAAGGAGAGAGTTGAAATACTAACTTTATTTTTTAGATCATTTTATTTTGCAAAATTATTTTAATTTTGAGTCGATAAAAACATTTACGGCATTCGCGGGAATTCGGATTTTCTAACTTTAAAATTAACGACAAGTATGCAAACAAGTAAGCAAATAAAGTAAAAGAGAGAAATAGAGAGAGAGAGAGAGGGAAAGAGAATTGGGTCCAAAATCGGGTTCTCTGTCCGCCTTGACCGATTTTGGACCCACCTGTTTTGGGTTTTTGACCCATTTCCTTTCTTACCTGTCCTAGACTAAGCAAATAATTAATACTAAATAAATATAGTAAAGTAAAAGACGACAAGGGCTAATGCCTTAAAATAGATACAATACGAAATGCAAAATATAAAACGGGTCTTCTAATTCATCTTCTCCGACTTTCTTCAATTCTTTAAATCTTGGGACCCGTCCATCGACTTAATAGGTTGACTGAAAAAGAGGAACTTTGAGCCTTTACGGCTCTTCTCATGGAATGCAAAGGAGAGAGTGAGAGTTCACGTTGAAACTCGGACGAATTTTACATGCAATAAAACAAAAATAAAAATTAGCACTTGAAAATAATATCCCTAAATCATATCTTAAAGAAGATTAAACGATTTTAAAATAATGAATGTACCTAAACAGATTACAACTTAACATCTAAAACCAAAAATAAATAAATAAATAAATAAATAAATAATAAATAAATAAAATAAATAAATAAATAAATAAATAAATAAATAAAAAATAAATAAATAAATAAATAAATAATAAATAAATAAATCAATAATAATAAATAAATAATAAATAAATAATAAATAAATAAATAAATAATAAATAAATAAATAAAATAAATAAATAAAATGAATAAATAAATAACTAAATAATAAATAAATAAATAAAAAATTACCTGATTCTGGGCAGCGAACCGAGACTACGAGTTTGACGGAGACGATTTCACCACCTCTCCAAACTCAAACAGCCGCAAAAAAAAAAATATTTATAAATATTAAACTATGGAACCAAGAATTCCCGAAAATTTCTGGGTACTCTTTGGTCTCCTCTCTATATTTTCCTTTGGTGTAGTGAAGAGAGGCTTATATAGGACCAATTTTTGGTCCAAAAAAGATGTGGGAAGCAATGTGGGACAAATGCAAAAATTTCAAAATTTCTATTTGAAGGGTTCAAAGTAATTGATTAATAGGATGAATTTACATAAATTAATTTAGCAAGCTTCTTAATCTTAACAAAAAAATAAAATAATTAATTTAATTGTAAACTTAGTGATTCAAAAAAAATAATAATAAAATAATATATGTATATACATATATATATAGATATAGATATATATATATATATATAACTATGATTTAAACAAAACTAATTTAAAAGACTACTTACTAAATTTAAAATATTTTGAGATGATTTTTGGATATTCATAAAATATACTAATTATATACATAATTATGTAAAATATAGATATTATCTAAAAACTTTAAGAAATGGCAAAAATTATTATTCAAAATAACGCAATCGTTATGTTTTTCCTAAATTCACAAAACTAATTATTTTAAGTTGTTTGAGAATTTAAGAAGCTCATGAATTAATTTCTATTGTGGAAGTTCAAAATTGGGTGTCAACAGCTGTCCCTCGTTTGACTTGGATTGATGAAAGAAATTCGAGGCAAATGAAATTGACGAATCCAATTTTGAACGATCACATCTTCATCTTGGGGAAAAGGAATTTTGGTATGGGCTTTAGGAATTATGGCCGAACCCTGAAAATGTGTTTGCTACATGTCTCAGACTATATGAGAATTCAGGTCACTTGTAGTTCGATACGCTAGATTTAACGCACGATTTTGAAAGAAATCAAAAGTCATCTCGATACCGAGTTATGAGGGAATCGGGATGCTTGGAAATAAGATTCGAGTGGAATGTTAGAATACAGCCGAGTTTTCAACATCGAGCCCGCCTACATATCCTTAAACCATAGGAATCAGGCTGTTTGTAGTTCGTTCAATCGATTGAAAAGGAAATCTATTATGTTAGATAACCTTTGGTTATGGACAAGTGACAAAATTAAACGAGTATGAAAAGGAGGCTTGTAACCTCTTAGCCATGAATGTGGTGCACTTCACACCCATAATTAAGAATTCACATGGACATAATTTCCAAAGCTCTCGGCGCATTGTCACTCAGATTGGAAACTTGCTTCCGGTAGATCAAAATTTCCGGATGCGAGACCGAAACTGACAAAACCTAAAGAAAAACCCACATGCCTTCTGATAGGGGTGTGGTTTGATTGTGGTGGAAGTCGTCCCTCTGCTCGCGTCCTAAGAGTTTGATACTCCTCTTTGGACTATGTCCCAGTTCGCTGCTAAGAAAAAGTTCCACGTTGTGCTGCATCCTTTTTGATGTCGTCCGCACCTGTGGTTTGTTTTTGGAGAATTCATCCTTTCGGATGCTCTCGACAAAGACTGAGATAAAACTCGTCAGCATAAAAACTAAATTAAAAAGGGAGACAATGTCTTTTACCATGTCGACATTTAATTTTTCTCCTCGACATTTGACATCCACTCGATCGGTTTGACGTAAAGCAAATAGAGCTTATGTCTTATGTATGTAATGTAATCTCCAATGTATTCTTCATTTGATGTTGAAATAAATAAAAATAGATGCAGTGTGCTGATATTTATCTTGATGTCCTCTTTGATGTTCTTCTTGATGTTTACTTTTATCAAAAATAAAATGATGCAGTTGATGCCGATGGGTGAAGATTTCTTCAGATGCCCGATTCCCTTTCTGGCAGTGCATGATTCCTTGCGGAGCATGGGCATCTTTTCGCGATGTATGAATATTAACTCGCGATGCATGATTTTCCACAATATATGAATATTAACTCGCGATGCATGATCTTCCGCAATGCATGAATATTGACTCGCGATGCATGATCTTCTGCGGGGCATGAATATCTTCCCGCAATGCATAAATTCCGCAAGGCATGAAATCTTCTTGCGATGCATAAATTTCAGCGAGGTATGAAATCTTCTCGCGATGTATAATTTTGCGAGGCATGAATATCTTCTCGCGATTAACTTGTGATGCATAAATATTAACTCGCGATGCATGATCTTCCGCGATGCATGAATATTGACTCGCGATGCATGATCTTCCGCGATGCATGAATATTGACTCTCGATGCATGATCTTCTGCAGGGTATGAATATCTTCCCGCAATGCATAAATTCCGCAAGGTATGAAATCTTCTTGCGATACCTAAATTTCAGCGAGGTATGAAATCTTCTCGCGATGTATAAATTTCAGCGAGGTATGAAATCTTCTCGCGATTATATTGTGATGCATAAATATTAACTCGCGATGCATGATCTTCCGCGATGCATGAATATTGACTCGCGATGCATGATCTTCCGCGATGCATGAATATTGACTCGCGATGCATGATCTTCCGCAATGCATGAATATTGACTCGCGATGCATGATCTTCTTCGGGACATGAATATCTTCCCGCAATGCATAAATTCCGCAAGGTATAAAATCTTCTTGCGATGTATGAATATTAACTTGCGATGCATGATCTTCATCGATACATGAATATCGCTCTTGATGTCATCATTGGTGACAACTGAAAATAGTGCTTAAGTTGAGCAACATATTGATTTTCTGGATAATCATATCGTCTCAATTGAAAATAATTCTTCAGATAGTGTATTGTCCTGATCGACAATAAAATAAATGACCCCTCCGGGTAGTGTATTGTCTTGATCGACAATAAAATAAATGACCCCTCTGGGTAGTGTATTGTCTTGATTGACAAAAAAATAAATGACCCCTCCGGGTAGTGTATTGTCTTGATCGACAATAAAATAAATGACCCATCCGGGTAGTGTATTGTCTTGATCGACAAAATAAGTGACCCCTCCGGGTAGCGACACTATTATGTCTGATAATGTGATGCAGATGCCGTCAACGACGAAAACCGTAAATTATCCTTTTCGGAGTTTTTATTTGGTTCATCTTTGAGATTAGATGGTCGCTTATTATAGACTTCATGTTTTTGAGAATTGAATGAAATAAACCAATCACATTCCCAAATCTTCGATATAAGCAATATAAAATAATTCCTGCATCCACAAAAAATTACGTTAAATTTTGGGAGAACTTTCTCCTCCCTTTACTTCTCCGTATTCGTCGATCGGAATAATTTGCTGATATCAAAGCAAAGCTATAAACCTGCATCCACAGAAAAATTGTTAGTTTTAAAACGAACTGATCTGTGCCGATTTCTTCAGTTGTCTGCTCCTTGTCATGCTATCTCCGGTTGATCTCCTTGATCTCCCAACTATTGATAGATAAGACAAAATTCTTTACGCCAAAACAAAGGAAACATAAAAGGAAAAATTTTAAGAAAATAATTTTTTTGAAATATAAAAAAATCACTGCCAAGTGTAATGTCACGTCAGACTTAGCAAACTTCTCTGAGCCTAATGCTTGGAGGTATATCTCATTATGCGATGGGGAGTATTCAAAGCCAATCTAGACTTGTCGATAAATCCATGTTTGAAATTTTGAGGCCATCCTCAAAATTTCTGTCCCAGTTAACAGTATCGGCTTATCTTTCAACTGTCGCTAAGCAAATCATGGAATTTTGAGATCCTCTCAAAAATTTTGATCCAGTTGTAAATATCGAAATATCTTTAGTCTTGACTTGTTGAGGATTCGGAGATATCATTGCTTGTTTTTTGCATGGCAAACTCTGGTGATCTTTGCAACAAGCAAGCTAGCTCAATAATTATCCAACTGTAATGAGGTGGATGTCTCGATAATATTCCAACTGTAACGAGGTGGATGGCTCGATAATATTCCAACTGTAACGAGGTGGATGCTCGATAATATTCCAACTGTAATGAGGTGGATGCTCGATAATATTCCAACTGTAACGAGGTGGATGCTCGATAATATTCCAACTGTAACGAGGTGGATGCTCGATAATATTCCAACTGTAACGAGGTGGATGCTCGATAATATTCCAACTGTAACGAGGTGGATGCTCGATAATATTCCAACTGTAACGAGGTGGATGCTCGATAATATTCCAACTGTAACGAGGTGGATGCTCGATAATATTCCAACTGTAACGAGGTGGATGCTCGATAATATTCCAACTGTAACGAGGTGGATGCTCGATAATATTCCAACTGTAACGAGGTGGATGCTCGATAATATTCCAACTGTAACGAGGTGGATGCTCGATAATATTCCAACTGTAACGAGGTGGATGCTCGATAATATTCCCACTGTAACGAGGTGGATACTCGATAATATTCCAATATAATTCAAGAATAAGAACCTAAAATGGAAAAACAAATATATGAACCACTTATGGGGTGGATCGCCCAACAAAACTATATGTTAAAGTCTTTGATTGGCCAATCAAAACACATAATCCACTTATGGGGTGGATACCCAACAAAGTAGGAATTTTGACTGTGACATCGTTAAGAAACATGTATGCCTAAATTGCTACACGACAAACGTACTAAAAACTAAATTGACGTATATGCACGTCGCGATTATGATTCTCTCTTTAAAGACAGAATCATCGAGGTGAATAACTTAATTCATTCACATGAAGATTAAAGACACTTTTGCCTTCCATGACAAACTCAACAAATTTAAGTTTGTTGTTGACGTTTCCAATTGTTAACAAAGACTTGTAACAATTCGATAACTTCGACTATCAAGGAAATGTTGCGGGTCACCAACATCTTTGTGATGTGATGAACTCGATGATTTTCCCTTGCAACACTTCTAAGTTAGTGTCACTTTTGATCATCTGTCGATTTCACATACGATACTGGCTTTACTCATACTATCACCTGCAAAGCTCGACACCAAACGTTAGTATCGATGATGAAGTAAAGAAATTGAGTCACTTGGCTTATCGAGATTAGGCTTTAATGAGCCCAACTGTAACTTTGATTATGACTTGCCACTAGCGACCCTCTCACACATTGTTTTCTTAAAACTTTGACATAATATATCAGCGTTTGTCTTCAACATTCCTGCAAAATAAAAAAATTGTTTAAAAATCTCTTGAGGCAACATAGAGATAAAATGAGATGGAAGGTTTTCTAAGTCTTGTTGATGAGGCCACGATGGGTGCAAATGACGCTTTTTGACACTCTTGCTGTCTTTATATAGCCATTTTTGTGACTTTGATGTTCCTGCATCCAAAGAAAAATTCTTAGTTTGAAAGACTGATTTGTGTTGATCTTGTCTCCACGCTCCTTCATGCGGTTGGCTTACACGGTCGCCCGTCCTTTGTAAGACAGTCTTGATCTGTCTCAGTCTGAAATATATTTAACTCTAGTAACTTGCTTTATTAATTCTGAGGTTGCTCATTCTGGAATTTTGAGGCCCCTCCTCAAAACTCTGTCCCAGTTTGCCTCGATAGTATAAGACTTTTAACAACGGACATGGTTGTGTGGAATTCTTGAGATCATCTCAAAAATTTGTCCCAGTTGCACATTTCAACATGATTCTCCATAAAATATCATCTTGGAATTTTGAGATTCACCCAAAAATCTACCAGTTGCATTTTGGTATTTCAGTGTTGACTTGTTGAAGAAGTCCATCTTCAAATGAATTTTTGAGATCCTCTCAAAAATTCTGTCCCAGTTTCCATTATAAAGTGAAAAATGGAAATCTTGCTGGGAATATGACCGAGCCATTGTGGCGCCTATGTATCCCGTTGAGGCAGGAATCAGGTCAAACGTAGTTCCCCCCTCAAAGGTTAACCGAAAACAAGCTGGTATTCTCAGTCATTTTTCTTCTTTCTTTCAATAAATTTTGATTGGGAAAGTAATCTTTGAAAACTTTGAATGTTCAACCACTAATCAACACAAATCAGTTTCGAGTACCTGACAAAGAAAAATAACTCAAATAACAAATGTGTTAGTTTGTGTAGGTAGTAGGTAATACAAGATATCACACACAAAGCTGTAAGCATACAAAAGTCGCTTCATTTGAAGAAAGACTAGCCCACATATATAAAAAAAAATGATTAGATAGACAGAAATTTGTCTCTCTGATTTTTAGCTTTGTGAGTCAAAAATGTCGACTCGAGACGGGACAAAGTCGATTGATTCTTCTGGTTTTTTTGACTGAGATGTAACTCTAATTCTTTGTAAGAGTTGAAAATATAAAATTTCTCAGAATGGGGACCGAACCTTGAAAGGCTGCCTACGTATCTCACAAAAGAGAATTCAGGTCCTACGTAGTTCGACCCATTCTTGAATCTTTTTTTTTTTTTTTTTTGATATGAGAGAGTACGTTTTGAAAAATAAAGTTCGAATTTATTAGGAGACTAAAGACTCGAAGAGTATTTGGACGTACTTTCGATAGTGATTTGATATTTATGCTTAAGGAGTTCTAGAAAATATTTTTCGAGAATGAGTAGGCTAGAATATCTCCAAATGAAGCAATATAATCATACAAACAATTATAACACATAAACAGTTATTGCGCGTTCTAAACAGATATGTGACCCTTTTATGCCAAGGGTAGGCCTAACGATTTGAAGGATGTATATGTCATTTGAAATATTCCATTGTCCCAAAACCCAAATTTATACAAATTTATGAATAAAACTTAAATGGGGATACATAATTGGGGGAAACGGGATACAAAGTAATCAGTCCCACGCAGGGGTTCAATCCTATACTATGCTTCCATGACAGTACCTTCGCTCCTGAACTTCTTGTCATCTGCGGGCGTCAATGTCTCTGGATGAACTAGTAGCTTGTGAAACTATTTCTTCTACTAAAATTAACTATAATCTACTATTTACCCCATGGTACACTGATTTTTCAAACAACGTATACATCCTTCAAATTTAAACACATAAGTATGAACGTCCGTTTAGGTCATAAACCATTTTGGACTCAAGGTGGTCTTTCTAATGGGCCCAACACGCCTTGGGCGTTGGGTCATCTTAGTTCAATGCTTATATTTGGATTTGGTTTTGCTCTATCTTAGGCTCACTAGAATAGTTTTCAAGTTGACGGTTACCCGAGTCGGACAAACAACGGGGTGAAGCTATCAAACGACGTCGGATGACCGCATTCCAACTATTCGTTTGATACTTCCAAATGAAACTCTTGTGTATTTTCTGAAGAAAGCCATGGAAGGCCACGTAACTTCCATTTTCCTAATGCATACTATTTGCCGTTTGGCGGAAAGATGCCATGAAAATGCAACAATTGAAAAAAATAAACTAAACAATTAAACAATTTATCACAAATAGCCAAATAATGTTAGTTTTAAGGTTAGAATCCTCCAATTCCCCAGCAGAGTCGCCATTTCTGTTTTATCGAAAATTTAACCTTTTGTAAAAATTTCGACTTTTTTAGAGTCGCCACTTAATTTTTGAAGAAAAATCAAGAAAACTATTGTTTTCAAATAACTTAACAGAGAAAATTGCTTGAAAACATTTAAAGGGTTCGGGGATTCAAATTAATGTTTTAGGAAGGTGTTAGGCACCTAAAACACCCGTCTAAAACGATTTTCCAGCAACTAACAAATTTGGCTAAAACTTTGCTTTTAACTTGACTTGATTAAAATATTTAGAAGGAGAGAGTTGAAATACTAACTTTATTTTTTAGATCATTTTATTTTGCAAAATTATTTTAATTTTGAGTCGATAAAAACATTTACGGCATTCGCGGGGATTCGAATTTTCTAACTTTAAAATTAACGACAAGTATGCAAACAAGTAAGCAAATAAAGTAAAAGAGAGAAATAGAGAGAGAGAGAGGGAAAGAGAATTGGGTCCAAAATCGGGTTCTCTGTCGCCTTGACCGATTTTGGACCCACCTGTTTTGGGTTTTTGACCCATTTCCTTTCTTACCTGTCCTAGACTAAGCAAATAATTAATACTAAATAAATATAGTAAAATAAAAGATGACAAGGGCTAATGCCTTAAAATAGATACAATACGAAATGCAAAATATAAAACGGGTCTTCTAATTCATCTTCTCCGACTTTCTTCAATTCTTTAAATCTTGGAACCCGTCCATCGACTTAATAGGTTGACTGGAAAAGAGGAACTTTGAGCCTTTACGGCTCTTCTCATGGAATGCAAAGGAGAGAGTGAGAGTTCACGTTGAAACTCGGACGAATTTTACATGCAATGAAGAACAAAAATAAAAATTAGCACTTGAAAATAATATCCCTAAATCATATCTTAAAGAAGATTAAACGATTTTAAAATAATGAATGTACCTAAACAGATTACAACTTAACATCTAAAACCAAAAATAAATAAATAAATAAATAAATAAATAATAAATAAATAAAATAAATAAATAAATAAATAAATAAATAAATAAAAAATAAATAAATCATAAATAAATAATAAATAAATAAATCAATAATAATAAATAAATAATAAATAAATAAATAATAAATAAATAAATAAATAATAAATAAATAAATAAAATAAATAAATAAAATGAATAAATAAATAACTAAATAATAAATAAATAAATAAAAAATTACCTGATTCTGGGCAGCGAACCGAGACTACGAGTTTGACGGAGACGATTTCACCACCTCTCCAAACTCAAACAGCCGCAAAAAAAAAAATATTTATAAATATTAAACTATGGAATCAAGAATTCCCGAAAATTTCTGGGTACTCTTTGGTCTCCTCTCTATATTTTCCTTTGGTGTAGTGAAGAGAGGCTTATATAGGACCAATTTTTGGTCCAAAAAATATGTGGGAAGCAATGTGGGACAAATGCAAAAATTTCAAAATTTCTATTTGAAGGGTTCAAAGTAATTGATTAATAGGATGAATTTACATAAATTAATTTAGCAAGCTTCTTAATCTTAACAAAAAAATAAAATAATTAATTTAATTGTAAATTTAGTGATTCAAAAAAAATAATAATAAAATAATATATATATATATACATATATATATATATATATATATATATATATATATATATATATATATATATATATATATATAACTATGATTTAAACAAAACTAATTTAAAAGACTACTTACTAAATTTAAAATATTTTAAGATGATTTTTGGATAATCATAAAATATACTAATTATATACATAATTATGTAAAATATAGATATTATCTAAAAACTTTAAGAAATGGCAAAAATTATTATTCAAAATAACGCAATCGTTATGTTTTTCCTAAATTCACAAAACTAATTATTTTAAGTTGTTTGAGAATTTAAGAAGCTCATGAATTAATTTCTATTGTGGAAGTTCAAAATTGGGTGTCAACAAGAAGCTAACGATGTACTTACAGGCTTGCTCATATGCATATTGAATCTTTCAAGAACTTTTCCGATGTACCTCTTCTGAGAAAGATGTACAACACCATTTTCTCTTGAAATTTCCATTCCAAGGATTTTCTTTGCAACTTCTAGATCCTTCATGTTAAATTCCTTGCTCAACAGTTTCTTCAAAATATTTATCTCTGTGATGTTGTTAGCAGCAATAAGCATATCATCAACATACAACAATAGATAAATCATAGAGTTACCAGACATCTTCTTGTGATACACACAACTATCAAATGCACTCCTCGAAAATCCATGTGTAGTCATAAATGCATCAAACCTCTTGTACCACTGTCTAGGGGATTGCTTCAAACCATACAAAGACTTCTTCAGTTGGCATACATGGTCTTCTTTTCCTTCAGCTAGGAAACCTTCAGGCTGATCCATATAGATTGTCTCTTCTAGATCACCATGTAAGAAAGCAGTTTTGACATCAAGCTGTTGAAGCTCTAAATCAAATTGTGCAACCAATGCTAGTAGCACGCGAATTGAGCTATGTTTCACGACTGGAGAAAAGATCTCATTGTAGTCAATTCCCTCCTTCTGACTGAAACCCTTTGCAACCAATCTCGCCTTGAACCTAGCAGCTTCCACTTCTGGAATACCTTCTTTCTTTCTGTAGACCCATTTGCATCCAACTGTCCTCATCCCCTTTGGCCTTTTAACTAAGACCCATGTCTCATTTTTGTGAAGAGACTCCATCTCTTCCATCATGGCTAACTGCCATTGTGCATCATCTTTGCAAGAAGTTGCTTCAACATACGAAGAGGGCTCGAGATCCTTAATCTCTTCTTCTGCAGCTATGAACGCATGTGCAATCAGATTTTCTTGCTCTATAAGACATTCCGGTTTCCGTATCTGCCTTTTGTCCCTTCCCTTTGCAATTGTGTATGGTTCATTGGAAGCAAGTTCTTCAAGATCTGCATCTTTTGACTCATCAATTTCAGTCTCTTGATCCCGTTCATTGGTAAGCTCCACCGGTAGCTCCACCTGCTCGTTATTCTCGTTTCTAGATAACTCCACAGAAACTTTACGAGGATCAAGTATAGAGGATTCATCAAAGGTAACATCTCTACTAACTACAAATTTGAGTAAAGACAAACACCATAGTTTGTACCCTTTTACTCCATCTACATACCCTACGAATATGGCCTTTTTAGCCCTTGGTTCAAGCTTACCTTCATTAACATGATAATAAGCTGGACACCCAAATATTCGCAAGTATAAATAGTTAGAGGGTTCACCTGACCATACCTCATTAGGAGTCTTAAAGTCAATTGCTGATGCTGGAGACCGATTGACAATATGAGAAGCAGTATGAACTGCTTCAGCCCAAAATACTTTGGACATCTTAGCTTGTAAGAGCATACAACGAGCCTTCTCAAGAAGAGTTCTGTTAATTCTCTCGGCAACTCCATTCTGCTGTGGTGTGTGCCTGACCGTCTTATGCCTTGCGATCCTATGAACCTTGCAGAAATCATTGAACATGAACCTTGCAGAAATCATTGAACTCTTCACTGCAAAACTCCAAGCCATTGTCCGTGCGAAGATACTTGATTTTCCTCTCCATTTGATTTTCAACCAAAATCTTCCACTCTTTAAATGCTTCAAAAGCATCACCTTTTGTCTTCAGGAAGCGCACCCAAACCTTTCGTGAAAAATCATCAATGAATGTGAGAAGATACCTCTTTCCTCCCTTCGATGGAAGCTTAGAGGGACCCTATAAATCTGAATGGATGTAGTCTAGCACCCCTCCCCTCTTGTGCTTGCCAGTGCTGAAGCTGACCTTTTTCTGCTTCCCTAAGACGCAGTGCTCACAAAATTCAAGTGTGCTGATCTTCTCACCATTCAAAAGGTTGCGGTTGCTCAACATCTCCAATCCTCGTGCGCTCATATGGCCTAGTCTCATGTGCCATAATTTTGCCTTGTCATCATTAGATAACTGCACTGTAGATGCATTTACAGAGCCAATAATGGTGCTTCCCGCAAGTGTGTAGAGGCCATCCTCCAGCTTGGCCTTCAACATGACTAAAGACCCTTTAGTCACTTTTATAGTTCCTCCTTCACTCATGTACTTATAGCCTTGTTTATCTAAAGTACCCAGGAAGATCAAATTCTTCTTTAGATCAGGAACATGACGGACTTCTGTAATAGTCCTCACGATTCCATCATGGCAGCGAACATGAACTGAACCAATGCCAACTATTTTACAAGTTGCATTATTGCCCATTAATACGGTTTCTCTGCTTGTTTCATAACTGCTGAACCAATCTTTTTGAAATGTCATATGCAGAGTACAACCAGAATCTAAGTCCCATTTGTTGTCATAGACTCCACTATTGCATGATGTTGTTAGTACATAATCATCATCATTATCATGTACTTGCTCAACAATGGACGCGCTCGCCTTTTCTTTGGACTTAGACATAGGGCAATCTCGTTCAAAATGCCCCTTCTTGTGACAGCCCCAACATTCCGCATTCTTTTTGTTCACACGAGACTTTGATCTGTACTTCGATTTTCTCCTTCCCTGTTGGCTAGACGACCTCTTACAAAGAGCCCACTAGCTTCGTCACTTTTGTCTCCTTCAAAATGCATCCGCACATCACAAGAGTTTAGTGCTTGCCGCACTTGCTCAAGTTTAATAGGTTGTTTGCTATACATTATTGAATTCTCAATATCACGATATTTTGAAGTCAATGAAAATAGCAAAGAACATGCAAGCGTCTCCTCGTCCTTTTTAATTCCAGCAGTTTGTAAGTCCATCACAAGTTTATTGAACGCATCTAGATGGTCTTGCGACAAAGTACCTGAATCCATCTTAAATGTATGAAGACGCCGTTGTAACAACATCCTTGTTGTCACTGACTGGTCCTGGTAAAGCCCTTCCAGCTTTTCCCATAACTCTTTGGCCGTCTCTTCGGTACTTGTACTCACTTCACAAAGTACGTTAGGTGCAAGGGACAGTTGGATTGCACTCAATGCATCTCCTTCAATCTTTTCCTTGTCGGAATCCGATATCTTATCGGGGTACTTTCCGTCAATAGCATGGATTAAACCTTCCCTCCGCAGTAATGCTATCATCTGGATTTTCCAGATATTGAAGTTGTTGCGCCCACTAAATCTATCAATTTCAAACTTCATGGAACTCATTTTTTTTATTTTTTTTTACTTGTTCTTACTTTTCTACTACAATGTATTTGGAACTACAGAAAAACAAAGTAATCCTTTTCTGATGTGGAAGTTCAGACTGTGCTGCAACCACAGAGCATACTCAGATAAAACCTTGGCTCTGATACCAATAGTTAGCGGAAACGTGAAATTAAAGAACAAGGAAGAACAACAATATTTAACGTGGTTCGGATCAAAATGATCCTACGTCCACCAAAGAACAACTGCACCAATATTTATTTCACTCTACAAAGAATACAAGTGAAATACTACAAGAGAGAGAACACAAATGCCTTAGAAGGTGAGAAGGCAAGTGAGAGGATGATTTGAAAATGAATTAAGAGCTACCTATTTATAGGAATAAATTCATCCTATTGATGTCATCCATGACATCACTATGTGTCAAAATTGTCAAGGTTAAGAATATGAAACCATTTTATGGTTTGCCTAAATTTCACCTACCAAGATACAATCTTTGACTTTTATTCTTCCTACCAAATATTCATATTAATTCATCTTCCATTTAGTTTGATTCCACAAGAACCAAAACCAACTCTTTCAAAATTGAATTATTAGAATGAGGAAACAATAATAAACTAATAGACCTTTTATATTATGATTTATGGTATTGTAGACGTTTATTTTCCTTAAATGGTGATTTTTTTTTTCTTTTACACTATTCAATTAATTTTTAATGTATTGAGGGTGGTTATGGAATATTGAAATTACATCTTTTATCTTTCCTTAATCATAATAAAATTATTATTTAATCTTAATTTTTCTGAAATTATAATTTTCTTTTCTTTTCTACAACATATTGCTAATATATTGAATGTAATTATAATAAAATATATTGCTAATATATTGAATGTAATTATAATAAAATATATTGTATTTGTATAGTAAGTGCAAATTGTTAAATAATAATTATAATTAATAATAATAATAAATGTTTATTTCAAAAGTTTAACATTAGATTTTTTTCTAAAACTTCATAGTTATTATTTATTTTTTTGGCAATCAATTTTGAAATGTTAGTAATTTGTATAATATTATAAATGCTTTTCTCTTCTTTTTTTATGGCTTTTTTTTTTTAACAAAATGTTTAAATCAACATTCAGAATATGTATGGATATTAAATTTTATTTTATCTATTAATACATTGAAATCAAATATCTTAAAAATAATACAATTTATGTAATTTATTTTTCCTTATTCCATACACACCACGTCTCCTGCTAACATAATAACATGATTAATATATTTTAATATTTGAAATCAACATAATAACATGATTAATACATTTTAATATTTGAAATCAAATTCTAAATTTGAAGTAGTTAGATAAGAAGATAAATTATTTGAAAGATAATTATTTTTAATATTTTTAAATAAAATATTTAATTATCAAATATAAAAAAAATTCCTTTTACATTGAATTTTCTCCTATTTTTTTAGAACTATTTGGTTTTAAACTCATTTTAACAATAGTTATTTATTATTTAATACCATCAAAAGTCCTATTTTTTAGAACAATTTAGAATAGTTATTTATTATTTAATATCATTAAAAGTCCTATTTTTAGAACTCTTTTGTTTTAAACTCATTTAAAAAATAATTATTAGTTTAGAGTCCTAAAATAGTTATTAATTAAGTTTATCTTTTTTATTATTATTAAAAACATTTGTTTTTGGTAATTATTTTTTATTTTAGAAAAAAATAATTTATTTTTGGTAGTTATATTTTATTTTAGAAAAAAAGGAATGCTAAATTTAATTTAATTCTTTAATTATTTTTAGTTTATTTCTTAAATTATTTGTTTTATGAACTTTACGTTTAAGTTTTAATTTCACAATGATTTTTATAAGAAAAGCTTTTGTGTGTGCTCCAATGAAAAAAAAAAGGGGAAATGGGGTATGAACGTGGTCGTTACCTATATTTTAGGCATCATTTTTACTATTCATGTATATCAAAATTTAAAAAGTAAAAAATATTTACATAAATATTAAATTGATGATTTAAACATTTATATAAATAGTTATTCAAATCTATAATAATTAATTTATCTTTAATGTATTAAATGATAATTTACGTTAAGAATACTTTTCAATGCAATTATTTATGTACACTATAACTATATTTAAAGTGATTTTTTAAAACTCTAATACTAAGAGACGAATGAGTTCTTCAGCCAGGAATTGTGGCTTCAATATATGCAATGATAATACTAAAATATTACATTAAAAAAATCATGTATAATGTTGTTAGTTCATTCAAGAAGTCGCAATACCTTCACTTCAATCTTATGCTGAAAAATCGCAATATCTTCACTTCAATCTTATGCTGAATTGGATCCTTCAAATGAACATCCTATTGTTTATGATCAGTTTTTTCTTGACTCTATTTTTTATTATAGAAAAAGTGCAAAGAAATAAGCTCATCAGAAAAAGGAAATAATTTAATTTATTATCTGAAAGTCATGAAGCATAATCAAGATTTCTCTTTCAAACAATAAAATCACATAACAAATATAAAGAACACAAGTACTGTGTTTTGTATTTATAGAAAAAACAAAGTACAAAAAAATTAAAACTCTAAAACCGTAAATAGAAGTTATAATCAGTCTTAATTTAAAAATCTCAATTGTTTAAGATAAATTTAATTTTTTTAAAATGCACTCAAGTTACTTTTTTTTTTACCGTAGATCCACGTTCTCTATTTTTTTTTTTGAATTCCTTTTAAATTTATTGTTCTGCTAATTTTGTAGAACTGTTTGATTTTAAACTCATTTTAACAATATTTATTTATTATTTAATACCATTAAATGTCCTATTCTTTTAGAACGATTTGGTTTTAAAATGATTTAAAGAATAGTTATTTATTATTTAATATCACTAAGAGTCCTATTTTTTAGAACTCTTTTATTTTAAAATCATTTAAAAAATAATTATTAATTTAGAGTCCTAAAAATAGTTATTAATTAAGTCTATCTTTTTTATTATTAAAAAACATTTTTTTTGGTAGTTATTTTTTATTTTAGAAAAAAATAATTTTATTTTTGGCAGTTATATTTTATTTTAGAAAAAAAATGCTAAATTTTAATTTAATATTCTTTGATTTATTTTATTTTTTCCTCTCCTGTTATATCATATATGTAGATAGATTTTTGAAATTTAAATTAATTTCATAATTAAGTTTAAGATTATTATTATTATTATTATTATTATTATACATTTATTTTGCTATAAATAAGGAGGTTGTGGAGACATGTTATTATTATCATTATTAAATAAATAATCTTTTTTCAAACAATTTTTAATTATATTTTAAAAGACTAAAAATTTGAGGATGTAACATCATTTTGTAAACGTGTTTTAAAAAAAACAATTTCTATTAATTAATACTTTAACTTATCTTCTAAAATAGTAACTTCTTTTGTTTATTAAAAAATAAATTAATTAATTATGTAAAAGTTAAAAATTAGAGATTAATGTGGCGCTGACATATAGGCGCTATCACCTCTCCTATTATATATATATAGAATATATATAGATTATTATTATTATTATTATTATTATTATCATTATTATTATTATTATTATTATTATTATTATTATACATTTATTTTGCTATAAATAAGGAGGTTGTGAAAACATGTTATTACTATCATTATTAAATAAATAATTTTTTTCAAACAATTTTTAATTATATTTTAAAAGACTAAAAATTTGAGGATGTAAAATCATTATGTAAACGTGTTTTAAAAAAACAATTTTTATTAATTTAAAACTCTAAATTTATCTTCTAAAATAGTAACTTCTTTTGTTTATTAAAAAGTAAATTAATTAATTATTTAAAAGTTAAAAATTAGAGATTAATTGTGGCGCTGACACGTAGGCGCTATCACCTCTCATATTATATATATATATAGATTTGAAAAAGACTCATTTATATCAATATTTGTTACTGTTTTCGTTCAATAATAGTTGTTTACTATACTATTTTTGAGATGTTTAACAATACTTGTCTACTTCATGAAATCAATGAATAATTTTTTACTTAGTTTCTAATTTATTTTTATCATTAATTATAGTCATGTCCTTATTATATTTTTGAAGACATTTTGTTTATTATATTCAAATGGTGATATAGTAAAATTACCATTTTATTTATAGTTTCTTAAGAGGTGTGCATAATCAATAATGGACAAGTATTGTTGGACAAAAGGAGTAATGAAATGACATAGATGTGCCAAACTTTTAACGAATGACATAAATGAGCTTTTGCTCAAAGTTCAATAGCATATTGATACCTTTTTTCTTTAAAAAAATTGATTTGATTAATGTCGTGGCCGAATAATAATTGACCACATGTAAAAATGATTTTACAAAACTGAAAATTATTTTCAATTAAGAAATAATAACATAGATGAACTTTTTCTAAAACAAAAATGACATAGATAAGACAAATTTTTAATAGATGACATCAGGGACGGAGCTAGTGTACAAAAAGGGGGTTCAGACGAATTCACTGGTTTTTCCGTAGACCCTATATTCGTATTGAATATCAGACACATATTACATATACATTTCCTGCGAACCCACAAGCATAGTGAGGCTGGTGGCCCAGTGATTTCTGTGCACCCTGCGGATTTCTTCTGTCCGAAAGTCGCGGGTTTGAAACCTGTGGTGGACACTTTGTTTTTGGAATTAATTCTTTAATCTTGAAGATTAAAATTGTTATACAAATAAGAAAATCTGTAAATGAAAAAAATAGAAAAATAGCGCTTGTGTCCTACTTTAAATGAAAAACTTTTCAGCCAAATTTATTTTCAAAAGTTAGGGTTCTAACTTTTGTTTTTGATTTGGTTGCTACTATCCAACTTCTGCCCTCCGGTATGTACTCTTGTCTCTTGTTTGTCATTTTTTTCTTGTTTCTTTGTTTTTACCCTATATAATTATCTATTCAAAGTTAATTTTCAATCTTTGATTTTAGGACTATTCCGTATATTATTTCACATATTGATAATTAATTATATTAAAATAATTATTGTTTGCTTTTCAAAATTTTAGCTTTTGAAGAAAATAATGGTTCTAGGTGATAATGAAACTAATAAAATATATGTTTTAGGTGTCGAAATGTTAATGGTGAATTTAATAATTTTAATCTTACTTAGAACAATATTGAAGATTATAGTAAAAACGTTCAAACATTTATATTAAAAATTATTCACATTTTATAAACAATATTTTAAAGTTTTAAATTAAATTACTCAATTCTTCATATTATTAAATTAAGTTTTACAATAATAATATCTAAGATAATGTTTTTAAACATGACTAACATCTCATTAACATAATTTGTGTTTTTGTAATTTTTAAGATTCAAATCGTCGTTCTTTTTGTGACTTAAATACTTGCATAGTTATTCATTAATTTGACAACTCTTACTTTAGGTTAAGATATTGTCCTTTTTTAAAATTTAGAACCACATGCCTGAAATTCTGGCTTCGCCTCTGAATGACATAGATGAACATTTTCTCAAAGTTCGATGACATATTTCAGCATTCTCCTTTTTTTTTCTTTTGTTAATTCCCACTTAAATTTAAGAGAGAAGTTCTGAAAGTATCTTTAAACTTGGTATGAATGATTAGTTTCGATTTCAAATTATTGACAGTTTTAAATATTTCTATCTACTTGACTACTTGAACTTAAATATACTTCTTTCATGTGACATGAAGACAATGTAAAATTACTCATCTACTTGACTAACTGAACTTAAATACACTTTTTCCATGTGATATGGGAAAAATGTATTTTAAATTCAATTAGTCAAGTAGAGAAATATTTTTAAGAAACCGTTAAAGAACAAAATTAATAATCCGTGACAAGTTTAGAAATATTGTAAAATATTTCTTTCTATATTTTACTTGTATGAGTAGACAAGATAAAATTTATAATGTTAAGTAAACAAAACAAATAAAAATACTTTTGTTTTATATTTCGTATGAGATAAATTAAATTCGAAGTATTTAAATAGTATCCATAGTTGGTGGTAACTCTTTTTTACCCAAACCGATACTTCAAATTCTATTATAGGTAATTTCAATTATTTTTACTCTTCAATATTCAAATTATAAATAAGGAAAATAATTGTAGAAGACAAGTTGAACTCTATATTTCCTACAATTTTTTTTTTTTTTGGCATTATGACTTTTTATCAAAATTACGAAGAATTTAATCGTGTCTTATTTTCTTTGATAGTCAATTTTTATTCTATTGTTGTTCAACAATTAACACCATGTAATTTGAATCAATTAACAACACCAACCTTCAAAGCAATCAACGAAATAAACCTAAACAATCAAAATCACTATTCTATAATATGTACCCTTTTCGTCGCAGTTTATATAATACGTTTTACTTGGATGTTGAATCTTTTAATTTTTTAAAAATAAGCTTTAAATATTTAAAAATTATTGAAAATTACTACAATATATTTTAATTATTCAAAATATTTAACAAACATATTAAAAAATTATCATAAAAAATAAATTTATTTGACTCTCAGAATTTGAACAACATCACAAAAATCGAGATGAAAGAAATAACTTCTTTAAATATGTATTGTTTTGTTCAAACGGAAATCTTTTTTTTTAAGAAGACGATTCCACGACCGATTGGATATCTTTTCGTTATCTTTATTTCTATTTGAATTTTATATGCTCCTAATGTTTTGGGGCATCCTGATCTATCTATATATGAGGGGGACATCTAGATGAGTAGGTTTAATTTTTTATTCACCAATCGAATATAAATTTTTTTAGAGTTGCGTAAACGGTTGATATCCCGGCGAAGAGAAGGTCTTTCGAGTCTTTCAAGTATCGATGAAACTTTAATTAAAGACCTTTTAGAGCCTCATTATTTTTCAACATGTTGTGCTTTAAGACTATTCCGAGAAAACCTTCAGCACTTGTCTCTCTCTCTCCTCGGTCTTTACCTTTAAACAGAAGAGGTGAAAAAGGTTATTTGTAAGTGTGATCCTCTATCTTTTCTCTTTCTATCATCAATGAGATGGAATGGAGAGAAAACTTAGGCTTCCGTGAGGTTGACTTACCAATAGGTTCAAAATAAGTTTGTACCACATATTTTGAATGATCTACTAGAAGACCTTAGACGTATTCATTCTTTTTTAAATTCGCCTAACAATTCTTTTTTCATCTCGTAAAATAATATTTCTCTTTTTAACTCTAATTTTGTTGTCATAGCTATCCACTCCATTATGTGGTAGAGTAGCGCCGGCTCTTGCTTAAAAATTTTAAGGCCAATGCCGCAAATTTCTACAAATAATAAATTGTTTAATTTTTTCACGAAGTAATATATATATATAATAATAATAATAATAATAATAATTATTATTATTATTATTTTAATCTTCTTAATCCGATTAAAATAGAAAGAATCAAGAAAACATTGATTTGGATTCTTACATTTTCTTTGCTAACACTCACATTATTTATCCTTTTTAACTCCTTTTGCCCTCTGTTTTTTCAAAGTTAATATAATACTCTGTCAAAAATATGAATCAATAGTCAAAAAGTGTCGAACAAATTAAATTACAAATTCTTTTTTATTTCTTCGTAACTTTTCATATTAGAGTGTAGTATATCACTTATAAGCCTTTTGAATTAGATTATATGATTCAAACTCTTATCGTTATTTAAAGTTTATCAACTTATTACTTGTAAAATCATGTTATCAATTCATATAATAATTGTCTCAATAAAATTGATGTTTTTCAATGTTGAATTAATAAAATCTTACCTACATAAAAAAGCATTTGAAAAAGTCATTTATAAAAAAAAGATATTAAGTAATAATTTACATATGATAATTTAGAAAAATAAATAAATACAGATAGAATTTATTTAAATTTTAGGCTTCTAATTAGAATTTTGCTTTAGGCCTCGAATTATGTTAAGCCGCCCCTGTGATAGAGTCTTTGTTCCGATCCCTTCGCAGGGTTAAGAGAAGAGAGTGAAGGTAATACATATGGTAAAAATCATTCTAATCGCGAAATTGAACACAAGTCAATCAATTGATTTTTTTCTTGCTCTCCCTAATTAGCAGCGTGGGAAAGGAAATGAATATTCTAAGTCTTTTAGTAGAAACTTACATAAACCTTACAAAAAGCGAAAAATAAAAGCCACACTTGTTTGGTTTAAACATTTTTAAGATTGTTAACGCTTGACTAATAAGAAAGAAAGACTGAATCAATGAATTATCAAATTGTTCATTCGGAAGAATTGGAACCCTACTTATTGGACAATCATAATCCTTTCCAAAAATTGAAATTCTTGATCAATTAAGAAACAACATCACCATTTTTGAATCAAACCTATTTATTCTTCTCTTGCAATGTAAATGAATAAGTTGACTAGGGTTGATTTCTTTTCCATAACGAGTAATAACATTCAAACAAAAAAAAATTCACTTCTAATTTGGACCTCAACATCCTTTTGCTTAGATCCGTCACAATTAACATTGAAAATGAGTGAAAAATTGGTGAAACGCGCAGAACCACATCACAAAATATTATAGTGTGACAAAAAGACGTTGATGTTGAGTCCGACTCATATGTTGCTAGTCATGCCCTGCTTAGTCCTCCTCTTTCAACAACGATAGAGGGTTGGATCAAGTTTTTGCCCGTTGTCGAAGATTTCTCTCTGTTATTCCACGTGGGAGTCCACATCGTGTCTAAATTTCAGTATGAGTAGTCATTTGAAAATTTTAACTACTTATGATTGACTTAATAAGAATTTACCTGACCTTGAAGTATGATTTTAACTCTTTATAGAATTACTGTTAGAATTTTTTGAGACAAAGATAAGTAAATAATTATTTTCTTGCAACTAAGATGAGACACTTAGGGGGAGAGAAATTGGGAATATCATGGAAATCCTTACTATAAAGACTAAAGCTCAAATCCGCCATGAATGTAAATCTCAATAGTGAAAAAAATTGGAATAGCTTAGTTTGAACTCTTCCTATTTCTATGTGACATATTTTTTGTTTTATCATTACTTCAATTTCTATTTAGATGCTTTTGTTTTATTTATTTTAAGTTTTTAGGAATTTGAAACTTCTTTGTAATTGTTGTAAATTTGTGAATGTCCTTTATACCCCTCTTATGCCGATAAAAGGCATTGTAATCTCTATGGAAATACACCAAAATAAGAGAAGATTCAAGTTTCCTATTTTATCTCTCTAATACATTCTTCTCTCCTTAGTTGCTATTAAGTTTAATTTTAGCACTTAGTCTTTATTTTATAACACGTTATCAGCACGAGACTCTGTCATATCAAAGTTTGAAGACTAAATTTGAAGGCTAAGGTATTATTATTTTTCTTCTTTTTATTATGGCTAATCTTACTAACTTGAGTTCGTTGCCCTTTAAAGTTCGGGCAAGAACTACCTTTCATGGGTATTGGATGCTGAAATCCATTTGGATGCTATTGGTCTTGGAGACACCATTAAAATTGAAAATAAAGCATCAAAACAAGACTGTGCTAAAGCAATGATATTCTTACGTCATCATATTGACGAAATTTTGAAAATTGAATATCTCACAGTCAAAGATCCACTCGTTCTGTGGAATAACCTAAAAGAAAGGTATGACCATTTGAAGATGGTCATTCATCCAAAGGCACGATATGATTGGATGAATTTAAGACTACAAGACTTTAAGTCTATTCATGAGTACAATTCTGCCATGTTCAGAATTACTTCTCAATTGAAACTATGTGGAGATACAGTTAATGATGTTGATATGCTGGAAAAAACGTTCTCCATATTTCATGCCTCGAATGTGGTTTTACAGCAACAATATCGAGAAAAGGGTTTCAAGAAGTATTCTGAACTGATTTCTCATCTTCTCGTGGCTGAACAAAATAATGATTTGTTAATGAAAAATCACGAGAATCGTCCCACTGGATCTACACCATTTCCTGAAGTGAATGAGGTGTACGCCCACCACGCTAGGCGTGGAAGAGGCCGTGGACGTGGACGTGGTCGTAATTATGACCAAGAGCGAAATCCTTTTCCCGGCGTTAATCATTCACCAAAGAAAAATAGTCATCAAAGGGGAAAAGGAAAAGATGAGAAACGTGAAATAATTAAAATAAATTGTTTTCGATGTGGTGGAAAGGGTCATTATGCACGTGATTGTCGTACTCCTAAACACTTGGTTGAGATTTATCAAGCATCACTAAAACGGAAGGATAAAAATCTCGAAACTAATTTTATCACTGATCATATTGACATCACACACTTGGATGTGGCGGATTTCTTCACACACCCTGAAGGAAAAATAGAACACTTAATTTGTGACGGTTTTGTGAATATGGAAGAATAATAATAGTTGATATTTACTAATGTTATTAATATTTGTTGTTTTGTATTGATCATAATTGAGTCCATTCTTTTAGAAACACCAATGGAAAGTGAGTTGGAATGTTATGATTTGAAAAGGAATTGAAAAATATTAAAATTATATTTTCCTTTAACTTTTGTGGTCATAAAAGAAAAATGTATAAGTAAGACCACTACCTAAATTGGTTAGTGGAAAACACCTTTTCCTTTTTGTCACTCAAATGTCATTTCAAGATAATAAATTATATTAATACTTATTTTAAACATACTAAACTAAATCAAATTTAGTGTTAAAGATTTGAATGATAAAAATCTTATGCATATTAATGATTCAAATATCATTTTAACATTTACATTATTTTTTAAATATTTAACAAAAGATAATTAATCAGTTTATATAAATTTATTTCATTACTTTTGAAGATATAGATAATTCTCCAAACATATTATCAAATTATGGAGACATTTGCTTGATTGATTCTGGTACAACACACACGATATTCAAAAATGAGAAATATTTTTCTCATTTGAGTATGGAACATATGAATGTTACTACGATATCTGGTAGTACTAATTTGATTAAGGGCTCCGGAAGAGCCATTATAATTTTGCCCAAGGGAACTAAACTCATAATAAATAATGCCATATTTTCTCCTCAATCTCGGAGAAACTTATTGAGTTTCAAAGATATCCGTGAAAATGGTTATCATATCAAGACAATTGATGAAATGAATCTTGAATATCTTGGTATAACCAAAAATGTCTCCGGGCAGACATATGTTGTAGAAAAATTCACGGCCTTATCTTCTGGATTGTATTGGACAAAAATTAGTGCAATTGAGGCACATTCTATAGTAAACCGGGGGTTTACTGATTCCAATACTTTCGTACTTTGACAGGATCGTCTGGGACATCCTGGGTCTATAATGATGAGACGAATTATAGAAAATTCAAATGGGCATCCATTAAAGAAGCTGAAAATTCTTTTAAATGGTGAATTTTCTTGTGATGCGTGTTATCAAGGCAAGTTAATTGTGAGACCATCACCAACAAAGGTCAAAATTGAGTCCCCTGCGTTTTTGGAACGTATACATGGGGACATTTGTGGGCCAATTCACCCACCGAGTGGGCCATTTAGATATTTTATGATCTTGATAGATGCTTTCTCTAAATGGTCTCACGTATGCCTATTGTCATCTCGCAATTTGGCATTTACAAAATTGTTGGCACAAATAATACGATTACGGGCACAATTCCCTGATAATCAGATTAAGTCTATTCGCCTTGATAACGCTGCAGAGTTTTCATCCCCAATATTCAATGATTATTGTCTATCGATTGGGATAAGAGTTGAACATCCTGTAGCTCATGTTCACACTCAAAATGGTCTGGCTGAGTCATTAATTAAACGACTGCAGTTGATTGCAAGACCATTACTTATGAAAACTAAGTTGCCCACTTCTGTGTGGGGTCATGCAATTTTGCATGCTGCAGCACTTATTCGTCTCAGGCCGATAAATTATCATAATTTTTCTTCATTACAATTGGCTTTGGGTCAACAACCCAATATATCTCATCTGAGAATTTTTGGATGTGCTGTTTATGTGCCGGTTGCACCACCACAACGCACTAAGATGGGTCCCTAAAGAAGGTTAGGAATATATATTGGGTTTGAATCGCCCTCTATTATTCGCTACCTTGAGCCATTAACTAGAGATATGTTCACTGCTCGATTCGCAGATTGTCGATTTGATGAGACACTTTTCTCAAAATTAGGGGGAGAAAATAGTGAAATTAAAGGAGAGATTTTGTGGAAAAATCCATCATTGTCTCATCTTGATCCTCGTACTTTTGTGAGCTAGAAGTACAAAAGATCATTCATTTGCAGAAAATCGCAAATCAAATGCCAGATGCATTTACAGATTTGAAAAGGATTACTAAATCACATGTTTCTGCAAAGAATGTCCCAATTCGAATTGATGTCCCCGTAGGACCATCAACTAGTGTCATAGCTAATGAGTCAAAAGCACGCCTGAAGCGTGGTAGACCATTAGGATCAAAGGATCAAATCCTAGAAAAAGGAAATTAAAAGATCAAAATTACACTATGAAAAAAACCTCACATAGAAAGTCAAGATGTGAGTAATTCTGATATCCTTGGAGGAATCAATGAGCTTGAGACTCAAGGAAATAATGAACTATCCATAAAATCAAGTGATCATGAAACAAATCTGAATCGCTCAGAAATAGCGGTGGATTATGTTTTTGCATACAATGTTGCATAAAAAATTATGCAAAATTGTGAGGATCTTGAACCTCAATCTGTTGAAGAATGTCGACAGAGAAATGACTGGCAAAAATGGCAAGAAGCAATTCAATCAGAATTAGATTCACTTGTCAAGCGCGAAGTTTTGGGGTCTATAGTACAAACACCTAATGGTGTTAAACCTGTTGGCTATAAATGGGTTTTTATTCGGAAAAGAAATGAGAAAAATGAAATACAAAGGTACAAAGCACGTCTTGTTGCACAAGGATTTTCTCAAAGGCCCGGCGTCGATTATGAAGAGACATACTCACCCGTTATGGATGCAATAACATTGCGTTATCTCATTAGTTTGACGATCCATGAGAAACTTAAAATGTATTTGATGGATGTGGTTACAGCCTACCTTTATGGATCACTCGATAATGAGATATACATGAAAATTCCTGAAGGATTCAAAATGCCCAAAGCATACAGTTCAAAGCCTCGGGAAATGTACTCAATTAGATTGCAAAGATCATTGTATGGATTGAAGCAATCTGGACGCATGTGGTATAACCGTCTTAGTGAGTATTTATCTAAGGAAGGTTATATAAATGATGCGGTTTGCCCATGTGTGTTTATAAAGAAAACAATATCAGGGTTTGTTATACTTGCTATTTATGTCGATGACATAAACCTTATTGGAACTCCAATGGAACTTCACAGGGCAATCGATTATTTAAAGAATGAATTTGAGATGAAAGATCTTGGAAAGACAAAATTGTGTCTTGGTTTGCAAATAGAGCATTTGACAAACGGTATTTTTGTTCATCAATCTGCATACATAAAAAAGGTGTTGAAAAGATTTTATATGGATGAAGCACATCCATTAAGTACTCCAATGGTTGTCCGATCACTTGATGTAAATAAAGATCCATTTCGACCTCAAGAAAAAGATGAGAAAATTTTCGGTCCTGAAGTACCATATCTTAGTGCAATTGGTGCACTAATGTACCTTTCTAACACTACAAGGCCTGATATAACCTTTTCGGTTAATTTGTTGGCAATATATAGTTCTGCTCCTACTAAGAGACATTGGAATGGAATCAAACACATATTGCAGTATTTAAAAGGGACTATTGATATGGGTTTATTCTACTCTGATGATTGTAGTCCAAATCTTGTTGGCTATGCTGATGCAGGATATTTATCTGACCCACACAAAGCTAGATCTCAAACAGGGGGTACTGCTATATCTTGGAGATCTACGAAATAGTCCATCGTGGCCACGTTATCAAATCATGCTGAGATAACAGCTATTCATGAGGCAAGCCGAGAATGTGTGTGGTTAAGGTCCATTATACACCTAATTCGAGAAAAATGTGGTTTGAAATGCGACAAAGTACCCACAACCTTATATGAAGATAATGCAGCATGCATAGCACAACTCAGGGGAGAATTCATAAAAGGCGATAGAACGAAACACATTTCACCAAAGTTTTTCTACACACATGAGCTCCAGAAGAATGGTGAAATCAACGTACATCAAATTCGTTCGAGTGATAATGTGGCTGATTTATTCACCAAGTCTTTGCCAACCGCAACTTTCAAGAAGATGGTATACAAGATTGGAATGAGAAAACTTGGGCAGCTAAATCATGGTTTTCATCAGGGGGAGTAAAATACGCGCTGTACTCCTTTTTCCTTAATCAAGGTTTTATCCCACTGGTTTTCCTGATAAGGTTTTTAATGAGGCAGCAAGTAATGCGTATTAGGATCAACTATTTACATTTGTTACTTTACTAAGAATTTATTTTAAATGGACATTCAAGGGGGAGTGTTGTAAATTTGTGAATGTCCTTTATACCCCTCTTATGCCTATAAAAGGCATTGTAATCTCTATGGAAATACACCAAAATAAGAGAAGATTCAAGTTTCCTATTTTATCTCTCTAATACATTCTTCTCTCCTTAGTTGCTATTAAGTTTAAATCTAGCACTTAGTTTTTATTTTATAACAGTAATAAGTTTGTTTTTCTTATTCTTATAAATAGAAGGGAAATGGCCTTGTGCCCAATTTGAACTTCTTTTTTTTTAAAAAAAGATAGGTCCTAGGATTAAGGAATGGTGAGAGAAAAAAAAATAAGTACTTATATTAAGAAAGTGATTTTAAGAAAATAATGTAGTAACAAGCTATTTTCTTCATTTTTATTTAGGTGAAATGGTTTGATGAACCCATATACTTGTATGAGTTTGTATTCTAGACCTTTTAATTTAGCTCTTTGTTAACTGAACTTAACTCAATGAAACTCAACATTTTTAATATTTTTGGCTTTGTGTGAATTTTAAATTAAACGCCCAAAAAAATGACATGTCATCATCCACATCAGATTTTACATGATACATAGTTTTTATTATTTTATTATTTTAAAAAAATATTTTTTTCTTCTTCTTTTTCACTCTATTACTCCCTTCATTGTTACTTGGGCAACTTCTAATTTAAACTCTTTCTTGTATTCATACCAATGAATCACCATCAAAATACCTTAATATATCTTATTATTTGCTCACAATATTACACAATACACTTCATCTAATTTTCTAAAGATATTCAACAATTGCTTTTCACCATTCAAAACTACTAGGTCTTGACATTTTACCCTAGAAAAATGAAAAAAAAAAACAAATCAAGAACAACGTTGACAATAAAAAGGTCAAGATACTCATTAGACATATTTCTTCCGACAATTATGTTTATACCACCTATTTTTAAAATTTTTCTTTGCTTATTATGTTCACTTTTTTTTTACAATTTCGTTTTTCATTTGGAGGAAGAGAAAACGAAAATAAAAAATAAATAAATTGGAAAGGAGCGAGGAAAGGGAGAAAGAAAAAAATGAAGGTGTGATGGTTGAAGGGGAAAAAAGAAACGGGGATGGGTGGGGGGAAGAGGAAAGAAGTGGAACATTTATTTTTTTATTTTGTTTTCTCTTTTTATTCTAATTTCCTTTTCCTTTTAATTATTTTTAATTTAAATTCTTATGCCTACACTCTTTTTGTGCGTGGAATCACATATTTATTCCAGCTCATTAATCAAGTCGCCACATAAGCCTGATCAACAGTCAGAAAGATTTGAAATGGTAGGTTTCTAAGAGGGTTCAATTGACAAAGTTCGAAGTTGAAAGGTCCAAAAAACAAACATATACAAGTATAAAGGTCCATCAGACCATTTCGCTTTTTATTTATTCAGTTTTGACTTTTTACTTGTTAATTCTTACTTTGTATGTCCAACAATAGTTGTCCACTATAGACTTAACAAATTCCTGAAGAAAACAATAAATAATAGAGGTAACATTCGTCCTACATGGCCATTTTGTGTCCTACATGACGTCCGACGTGTACAGTGCATATAGGACACTTGTGTCGACTTGTTCAATTTTGTACAGTTTAAGTGCCTACTGGTGCATATTCAAAGTTGGAGGACATACGTTGTTCTCTGAAGCCAAGTTAAGGGTCGTGTTTATGTATTATACCTTCAATAAATTAAGGTTATGTATCGAAACTAATATTTGAACATGATACATTGTGCATGATGAACTGTAATGTATCATAATTGAAACGAAAGCATTATACATTAATTTAAGAAACAAAAACAACTAGGTACATTAAAAATCTAAACTTATATATATCAGAAAAAGATGAACAAGAAAAAATAATAAAAAAATCAATAATTTGATTTGTTTTGACTTCTCTTTCTCAACATTCACTTTCGAAGACGAAGGTACATCCATTTTTTTCTACATTTAATTTAGAAGATGAAGGTACACCCTTCTCAATATTCACTCTTGTATCTTTTTTTTTTATTGTTAACAATGGGTCACCCATGGATCTGAATCCAAAGTCCTTACCAGAGCCACCAACAGATCGATTTTTCCCACCTATTTGAGTGTTTTGTCCACAATATGATTAGAAGTCGAAGATACACCCTCTCCGACTAATTGCGTAAGCCCAATATTAAAACATGGACCTCCATCTATATGTATCAGCAATTCTAAGAGATGAAAAACTAAGAAAAATATTTGAAAACTGAAGTGACGGAAACAGATCTGCCTCTTTAATAACTTCAAATCCTAATTGGAGAAAGAAAAAAAATGAAATTCAAATATGAATTAATTAGAGGGGGGGGGGGGTTGACTGTGGAGAGATTTGAGGCGTGAAAAAAGAGCAAAAAATCATGGGATGAGTATGAATAGTGTTATGTCTGGAAAAGTCAAAGAAATCGAGGAAGAGATTTATGTAATTTATTGAAACAGTAGGGATTCTTAAAAAAATAGGATAAAAAAGGATGTGTAGTTAGGTAATTTTTATTTAATTTAATGCTTTGAGAAATATGAAAGGTTATAAATAACATTTAATAGCAAGGTAAAATAGACGCAAAAGATGAATCATCTTTCGATTTTCTAAATTGGATAAATACTGTTGGACAACTATTTTTAGTATAGTGCACAACTATTGTTGGACGGAGGCAACACAAATTAAGAAAATACAATATGTTTTTACCTATTATAGACTTAATGTTTTAACAAAGTAGAACCTTAAATTGATTTTGAAATTCTATAAATTAATAGGGGTAAAGTGGTAAATTCACTATATCAATTATTATTTTCTTAGGAGTTGTTTGGTTAAGAACTAGTTATCCAGGATTAACTATCGTGGGTTTAGTTATCCTGGAATAACTTATCCTTCCATGTATATGGGATAACTCATGTCATCACAATGCTATAAACGGTGGGATAAGTTATCCCAACCATGTCAATCAAACAAGACATCTAAATTTTATGCCAAAATTATTCTTTTATCCTATGATTATTTATACTTATCTCTCACACCAAACAAGCCCTTAATAGATGTGTTAAATCAAAATTAGACAAATATCTTCTTGTTATAAAACAATATAATATGGATGTCCACTACACCAAGAAGTTACTCACCCATTATCTCCACTATTTTCCTCATTATGAAGATGATCATAACCTCCATAACCTCCACCTTTATAACCATTATTCTTGTAACTTTTCACTTTCATAACCTCCCATTATATTTATGTTAATGTCATGTTTATGACTAACCTTTTGTATGCCTCTATGCTACACTATAAATAGAGGCATAAGGGTTCATATTGTATAGACTTGAAGATGTGATGAATACTTTGAAGTATAAGAAATGCTCTCAATCTTTTGTCTCCCTATTTCTATTGCTTTATCTTTTATATTTCTTGTCTTATTTTGTTTTAGTTTTAATTTACAACACGTTATCAGCACGAGTTGCTCATTTTCCGTCAAGAATCAATGGTAAATTACTATATAATTTATTTTATATTTTACTTTTTATTATGCATCATTAATTTTCTTAACATGTCAAAATCATATGAGTCCAACAAGTTGCTTTTACTTTTAGCAAACTTTTAATTTGATCACTTATATATTTAAAAAGTAAAAATTAGTTTTGTAAGTTAACAATTTGTAAAGAAATTGTTCTTTATGATCTTGTTTTATTGAGTTATGTGACATATACATATTGATTGAATTATTATTGTTGGTTACTTTTGCACCTCTTTATTTTTTTTTATCTAAACATTTACTTGTTGAGTTATTAACATATTATTTGTACTAACAAAGCTTGTTTTGTTGTTATTCTAAATGGTTTATAATAATCTTCATAACAATGTTGAGAGGGATTATTAAAATGTTTGAATTTATTTTAACTTGGACTTTTATATGATTCTAACATGTTGTTCTGATTAATTGATTTTATTCATTTTTTTTTGTATATTAAGTCAAGTTCAGATTATATTTATGATTTTTGATAATTATTTTTTTTGGTAATGCACTTGGTTTATTAAGGTATTGATTGAGGGTAAGACGGTGAATTCAGGTTTCACTGCACCAAGTGGGTAAGACATCGAGTTAAAGTCTTGGTGCACCATGATAATAAGAAGTTGGGTTCAAGTCCCATTTATTTATAACCAAAGGTGTCTTTATATGGGTAAAGACATTGGGTTAAAGTCCTAATGCACTATAGTGATGATATGATGATAACTAACATAAAGTTTTATACTTTTGACTGAAAGTCATGGAATTAACCCAATTAATTTGCTCCATTCTCTTATGTGAATGTGGTAGCAGTATATTAATATGTCTGAAAAATGACAAGTGGTTGAATGTATGAATATGGATATGGTAAAATGTTAATGGTCATCATTGTGGTAATTAAAAGGAAGAACATCATTGATTCTTAAGATGTTCCTTCAAATGTGAAGGTAATTTTGTCCATTAAAATTGTATGTAAGGTTATTGGACACATTTGTTTCTTAAGATGGTCCTTCAAATGTGAAGGTAATTGTAAAAAGTAATTGTTATCCATCAAAGTGGTATGAGAAGTTGGGCACATTGTTGTTGGTGCAACCCAATTTAAAAAGTTTTATAAATCCTCCATCAAAATAAATGAATACAAAGTGGTAGTACATTTGGTACATTTGACCTTTTAAAGTGATGTTGAGGTGAGTCACATAATGTCAAAACATGACAATGAATTTCTAATAAAAACTTATGAAACATGTAAAAATGGTTATGGTTCATTTCTTGAAGAAAATGTGACTTGTGTTCGTATGGATAAGAACATGTTCATATATTGTTGGATGAATGTCACATCTCACCTCTACGGGAGGTTTGAGAGATTGAAAGAAAATATTTTGAAATAAATGGTCATTTTGGTCATATATATACTTTGAGTACTACACAAATATTGTGGTATGTTTATTATGAACTATTGGAGGACAAAAGAAAGAAATAAATCTTTTCTGTAAAGGTTGTGGCCATGACCAAAATAAATGTTGTTGTGTGCCAACACAAATTTGTCATTGGTTATCAAGAAATAAGTCTCGAATGTAATAATTTTAACCATGACAATAATAATAATTTTCTCTTTAAGGAGATGGTCCATAAGAATGACGTTGTGAAATTTGTGGTAGTATACAAAATTAATTGAGAGTTCAGAAATGGCTAATTTGTTACTATCCGGAGGAATGAAATTGTTCACAATATTGAGGTTATAGTAAGTGTCAAAATAATTTTTTTAATTTTCAGAGGAATTAAAAATAATTATTATATTAAGACTGTAAATTATTGAAAGATGAAATATCATCAGATTACTACAATCAAAGCGGGTTATGAATATTTACATAAAAGGTTACCCATCTTTTTCTTGTTTGTTGTATACAAATATGGGCATGCTGATGGAATCACATGCAAAAGTAAATTAGAAGTTTACTAGAATAAATATCAGTTGGCACAATCGATTGGCCATTTCGATTCAAATGTGATGCAAACGAAATTGAGAATTCGCGTGACTATATGTTGAAGAAATAAAAGATTCTTCAAGAATTATATTTTGTAGTTTGTTCTCGTCATAAAATAATCATTGTACCAGCTAAGGGTGGGATTGTATCCCCTGAAATTATTTGGAACATATAAAAGGTGAATATTGGCCCGTTCACCTGCCATGTGTACCGTTTACTATTTTGATTTAATGGATTCATCTATGGTATGGTCACATGTGCATTTGTATCAACTTACAAATTGATTTTTGTAAGGTTGTTTGCTCGAATTATGTAAGAGCACACTTCCAAACTATAAAATCATGTGGGTAATGCTGGTTGGTTTAGCAGAAATTGTATACGGCCAATTATAGCTAGACCATTGATTAAGAGAACAAATCTCTCATATAAAATTTGGTATGAGATGAGTTTATTTAACATGTATGCATCAAGCCAACAAGGTTCTCCCAACACAATTGGTTCAGGGTCAGGAACCAAATAATTTCCATCTAAAAATTTGACGTGTGCACATATTATTTTATTGCTCCACCATGCACAAAGATGGATCCCCAATTGAGGTTGAGGGTGAATGTTAGATTTCCTGACATTAGGGGGAGATATGTGTAGCAGCTAAAAGTTATGTATGGGGTGAATTATCTAGATTCTCGTTAAAAAAAATATGAACTTGAAGTTCAAGAGATAACTCATTTGCAAAATGTTGCAAGTAATTTGTCAGATGTATTTGCTGACCCAATATTTTAATTAAGCTGCAAATGCTTCAATAAATAGTCCTTGAAGGACAGAGTCTAGGTACGCCAAAAGCGTGATAGACCAATCGATTCCAAATGTAAAACTCCTTGAGGAAGGAGAGGAGCAAATTATCAAAATGGTCATTGATAATGAGGTAAGTGCTTTGATAGAGCACTATGACATAACAATTCATAAAACCTTGGCAAAGGTTCAGGTACCTGAAAATGATGAAAAATGAAGAGATCTCGATAAGTTATGTCGTATTGGAATCGATATCAAAATGACCGTCGATGGTATATTTGATATGAAGTAGCACTTAATGCTATAAATGGTTATGAAGATTTTAAATTTGAATCTGTCATATAGTGTGGACAGATAAATGATTATCCAAATAAAATGCACTATTCAAGTATATTTTGTTTCACTTAGAAAAGTGATGTTTTTGAACTTATAGTTCATAGATCAAAATATATGTCAGTGGGGTACAAATGAATCATTATGCGAAAGTATAACCGTAAGATATGAAGTACGGTTTGTGCCTCGGGGCATACAAAGTTTTCGCAAAAATCCTGACATTATTAAATGGAGATATATTCTCTAGTGGTGGATGCAATAGACTTGTTTCAGTATGGCAATAGATGAAATACTTGAATATGCAAAATGATTGATTATTACGTCTAACTAGACGATGAAGGTTGTACGAAAATCCTTGAAGGATTTAAAAGGTCTTAAAGCAATTCCATTGAGTGCCCAATGGTTTTGAGATTGCTCAACACAAAGAAAGAATCTTTTCAACCTCATAAAAATGATTTAAAATGTTATGTATTGGTGCAAATGGTGCACTTACGGATTGCTGGTTATGCAAATGCTAGAAGATGTGTGATTTTCATTGAGAAGAAAAGACGAGCTTCAATAAAATTGATCAATCTCTCATGAGTCAAAAATGATTTGATTATATAAATGCAGAATATTTATTTGATCTACACAAAGCTCGATCGCAAAAGATCTATTTGCTTACATATGGAGGTACAACAATATTTTGGCATTCAACAAACATTGATAACCACTTCTTCAAATCGTGCAGAAATAATACTGATTTATGAAGTAAGTTGGGGTGTGTTTGGTTGGAATCATGATCTATCATATTCAGAAAATATATGATTTTTCAGCTACCATATACGACAATAATATATAGCTCAATTGAAGGGAGGATATAATCAAAAGAGATCGAACAAAGTATAGTTCACCAAAAGTCTTTCACACTTGATCTTCAACAAAATGGTGAGATAGAAGTTCAAAAGTTTATTCAAGTGATAATCTTGTAAACTTATTCACTAAAGATTGCCAACATCAATATTTGAGAAGTTGTGATACAAGATTGGAATGCATTGTTTTCGAGATATCAAGTGAAGTTTTTATCAGGGGGAGAAAAATACGCGTTGTACTCTTTTCCTTAACCATGGTTTTGTCCCAATTGGGTTTTCCTGGTAAGGTTTTTAATGAGGCAACATTCAAAGCGTATTAAAAGATATGTGTACTCTTTTTCCTTCAATTTTTTCCCACAGGGTTTTTACCTAGTAAGGTTTTAACGAGGCATATTATCTATGGACATCTAAGGGGGACTGTTATAAAACAATATAATATGGATGTCCACTACACCAAGAAGTTACTCACCCATTATCTCCACTATTTTCCTCATTATGAAGATGATCATAATCTCCATAACCTCCACCTTTATAACCATTATTCTTGTAACCTTTCACTTTCATAACCTTCCCATTATATTTATGTTAATGTCATGTTTATGACTAATCTTTTGTATGCCTCTATGCTACACTATAAATAGAGGCATAAGGGTTCATATTGTAGACTTGAAGATTTGATGAACTTTGAAGAATAAGAAATGCTCTCAATCTTTTGTCTCCCTATTTCTATTGCTTTATCTTTTATATTTCTTGTCTTATTTTGTTTTAGTTTTAATTTACAACACTTCTTGTATATATTTTCACATATTGTGAATAATTTCAAAATAACTTAATAAGCGGATAACAACCCCAAATGCGCTAAATGTACTTTGTCTGTTGTATCCTTAATAGACAATTAATTACTTGTAGCTATCTATTATTATAAAGAATAAACTATTGGCCACACAAACAATATCTTATGTCGAGAAGCTGAAACCTAACCTTTTCTGATTTGTTCTTAACGTCTTTTTCTTTTGATCAACTAATAACGGTCCAATTAATTTAGAAATTGTATACTATTAGACCCAGCACATAACTATTTAGTACGACTTTTTATTTTGGTGCATGTATAATTAGTCAAAAGATTTATTTATTTTTACCCTAGGAGCTTCCAACTCACAACTTTCGAGTCGGAAGTGAGGGCACTTTTTACTCTCTTAGTAACCTAAAATCACAATTTTTGAATTAAAAGTGCGGAGTGCCTACCATCCAAGCAACTGTCTACAAGCACAAATCAAAACTAACACCTCACTCATAAATTGGGGAACTGTCCATCCCTAACGTTGATTCCATCTATTCCACTACGAACTACAATTCTTTTTATTAACAATATCTTCTGAATTTTAAGTGTATCGTGAAGTCTTATTTGATAGATAGAACCTTGAATTTCTTCCAACAATAAAAGTACAAAAAAAATTGTTTAACTTTTTTTTATGAAATGAATTTTATACCGTCAATAGCAAATAAATAAAAGTAAAAAACCTATTGAGGTCGACGGGACAATGATTACTGATTTTCCTACCCAAACTACATCTTTGTGCCATGCGACTTGGAGCAATGGCTATTACATTTCAACGACACCTAGTATAATTGGCTCTACAAGTTCTCCGATATTGTGTATTAACAATTAATTGAATGGAAAAAGTTGCCAATACGATGGAAAAAAATATAATGCCTTTTGCTTGTAACTCTTTGGACTGTGATACTTTCTGGCATAGCCTCAAGTATTGAAATGAATCAGTGATTACTTGCAAATGGAAGTTCTGTAGGACAAACAATTCCATCACCCACTCATGAAATAGGAAAGCATCACAAGCAATTTTCGTCCGTTACAATGACAGTAACACCAAATTAAAACCTTTGCGCAGATAAGTAGTTGTATTCAAGAATATACCTTGCACTCACCACTAGAACTTCTGAATACCAAAAGGCTTAAAAGATAGGTTGTTTTTGTGTCGGGAAGGGGGCAACGGAAGCACTACCATTTTCTCCATCCTCCACCTTCTGTAAGCTAGAAGAGAATCAGAAAAGCTTGATGGTCATAGTTTCAACAACATATCCCCACAAGTGGGAGCTGGAGAAGATAGAATGTAGACAGATTTTATCCCTACCGTGTAAAGATAGAGAGCATGTTCCTGATAGACCCTTAGTTCAAGAAAAAGCATAATAAAGTAGCTATGATAGAGAACATGTCAAAGAAAAAAAAACTACAATGAAATAGTGCGATAATCGAAGTATAAGAAACAGTGGAAAGTAGCATCCACATATCGAAGGACAAGAAACTATACCTACTATCCTCTATGTCCTCCATAACTTCTTATATCTAAGATCATGTCCTGTTTAATCACGTCTCGCCAGTACTTTGATTGCCATAGTTTAAGAGAAAAAAAGACATCCCTGATACAATACTGAATACCAATGTATTATATTCTGATCATGGATCTCAGTTCGCAAAGAGAAGTTATCAAACCTTACGGAATATGCAATTCTTCCTATCTTACATAACTTTTACCTTCTAGAGGATAAAGTTAAAGGTAGAATAAGTACCAACTACCAAGCAAGTATGGTTAACCATTACTAGGCAACACATTCAAGGGGCACCAAACTTTATGCCCATGTCCTATTTGGATTACACTTATTAACTATATCACATGGATAGCAAATTCATCCAGAGGTCTGTAGTTTTGATGCAGCATCCTTGTCTAAAAACCAGGTCAGTTCCTCTTCAGCTGAAACCTCAGTACAAGGGGGAGGAATCCCATCACGAGGAGGCGCATTACCCAGAGCGATATCAACCATATTAGCTAACTCTGCTCCTGTGACCACCATTGCTATCTCTGAAGCCGAATTAATTACCGGAAATGTGAAAGTAATCCTTGGTGGAGGAGGTTTTGGTGAGTCTGTAATAAAGGTGACTAGCCGCTCCTTCTCATGGCGGTGAGGACGCGAAGGAAACAAAGACGCTACATGTCCATCTGGCCCCATACCTAATAGCATAAGATCAAATTTGGGGAATCCAGTAATTGCTGATAAGGGAAGAACTTTGCTCTCAACTAATTGTTTCAGACGAGCTTCATAATCAGCTGCTGCACCCTCAGGTGACTCCTTGTCATTAATCGCATAAATGTTAGAAGAGGGGATCGGAACCTGCCAAAAGAAGCCAATCATCCAATTAATTTCTGAAGGTCACCAGTCTAGTCTACTCAAATCTCTGGTATGTAAATTCATGTGCATCATAAACTACTAGCTTATCCGATGAAATTGAAAACTTATCAAAACAAAGCGAATGCAATTTCAACAATATAATGTGAACACAAAAAGGAAGAATAAAAAAATCTGATCTATTGATGTACCTTAGAAAGAAACCCATCTGAAGCAAGTTTGTAATTGCTATCATCGTGACCTAGAGGAACCACTCTTTCGTCTACCCAAAAAATCCACCATTTCGACCAATCAATTGAGTCTTTGTACGGCGGCTCTACCAATTTCCTGTTCCACAAGAAATCTGAAATTGAAGGGGAATAATAAAAGCCTAAAAACAGTGTTTGATCAATAAAACTTGCATTTACCTCATGGTATCGATAAGAGAACCACCAGAGAGCACAACAGTGAAAGAAGCTTTTTGTTTGATAAATTTTTCGGATAGATCAGCAGTGTATTTCGCGAGTGCCTTTGATACATCTTCTTCGGAGTCGAATTTTAGCACCGCCTTCTTCCCTTTCTGGGTTGCCATTTTAGCCTAAATCTGAAGCTATTTCTTGAGAGTGTGTGTTTTGCACTTTCTCCTTATAATTTGTACATCAAAAACACTTGTCAACTTGACACGCGGTGAAAAACACATTTCCTTATTAGAGCTTGTTTGGATGGTTGTATTTTTAATGCTTCAAACTGAACAATGCATAAAAATAATTTATGTATAATTAATACAAATATAATTAATATATATATTGCTAGTGCAAATGTAATTTTTGGTAACAAATGTAAAATATTACCGTACCACCAGGAACAAGTACAAACTAAAGAGCACTTATTTCCAAGATCAGGAACTAGGCCTCCAACCAAAATAAACTAGTTACAAAGTAAATGATGAATAAAAGAAATACATTTCTGTAGTTTTTTGGAATGACTAACTAAATTTAACCTTTCTATTATATCCTTTTTTATCAGTGTTGCTGCCTCTTTCATATGTACATGCTTCCCTTTGAACCTTCTCCAATTTCTTGCTCGCCAAGTGTAATATAAAATAGCTCCACAAATGGCTGCAATTATCACCTCCTTAAATTGCTTCTAATGTTTCCTTTTGATGTTGCCTAGTACTTGATCGATCCCCTCATTTTGCAAGGCAATATCTGTCCATTTACTAATCTCCTGCCATACACTTTTCGTTCAAGTGCATTTTTCAAACAGGTACTCATTTGTTTCCATAACTTTCCATCACATAGGCAACATTCAATATCATCAACTTGAATATGCATCTTCAACTTCTTCTCTTGCGTAAGTAATCTTTCATGTATCGCCGATCACACTAATGCAAACATTACTAATACAAATACTATTAATATATTCTATTTAATATTATTTTTATACACTTTATCAAACAATTCCTTAAGAAAAAATTAAAATAATTTGAGATCATATTTTTATTAATAACTTGATATTTCATATCTTAATTCCAAGTCACATATCAAAATCTTATTTTAAAAACAATAATTTCACGTCACATCTCCCTTATTTAGAAGGGAGAGTTGGAGAGGACTAACACAACATTTGTACCAAAAGTAACATCAATTGTACCATAAATTTGAATTCATTTTATTTCTTTATTTTCTTACTAAATCACGTGGGTCTCTTTTTGAGAGACACGTTTTTTTTTTCTGTCTTTGTGGGAGACAACTGGCCTCCCTCCACATTCATTTTCACTTGCACTCCCCCAAATACTCCTCCATTTTTCTTTAATTTCTCCCTTTCTCTCACTACTAAGCCATATCTTTTCTCTCCATGGTTGATTCATTCCTACGCTCCGTGGTTGAAGTTGATGGATGCTACAATGAGAGTACGAAATTCGCTCCAAATAAGGGTAATGTCCCTAATAATTTAGTGTCGTTCTCATTGTCATCTGTTTATATGACTCTTACTCTTTAAAGTTTCTTGAATTTGGTATTTATCAGGATTATGAATTGACTATTTAAAGTTACTGCATGTGAGTATCTCGCAAATTCTTGCTTATATTTTGTTCGAAAGTTTCTAAAATAACTCATGCTATATCTGTTCATATCTTTGTTTTTTGGTGTTGTTAAAAAGGTTGATTATGTTTTCTGGTGAAGGTATAATTCTGAATTTCTCTAGAAATGGAACCTTTGATTTATTTTTCTTATAGACTTCTTTATGTATCTTGATTTGAGCTTTTCTTCTTACTTTCTTTCAATCAAGTCTATCAGTTACTAATTTGAAATGGATAATATATCTATTTTTTAGTTTATTTCCATCATGCTTCTTTGTTAATTCCTCATAGGAGATTGATTGTTTGTTCAATCACTTCTTATGAATCAATTTCATGTTAGATATGCCTAAGTTAACTAAAAAAGTTTATGTTTCTTTTTCCTTTTTTTTTTAACACAGAAGTTCTACACCTCGGTCCTCGCATAGCATTCACCAATCCAAGAGCTATATTATTTAGCACTACTAGACAATATTAGTAAGTAATACGTCCTTTAATTAAACTTAGAATCGATTTTGTGTGTGCCTTTTAGACTCATACCCATTTGGGGTTTGAGTATCTTTATTTTTGTATGTGAACAAATTGTCGACTCTATTCAATATTTCTATGAATTTCTACAAGTCCAATATAGATGTGACATGCAATTCGTCTTCCATTTAGCACTTTTTTCTACTGGATTTCGAACATAAAAATTGTTGATTTCCTTCATTCTACTATGCTATCTTGGGATTTGCAGGGAAGTAAAACTACTGAAAAACTTCAGTTGTTAGTTGTGGCGTGTTTATTCCTTGATGTCAGTACGGGAAAAAAATTGTTCTTTCGACTATGGATTTGAAGGTTACTAGAATATATCAGCAGGTCTTATGCTCTCTCTATTTTTTATATATTTCCTTGAATCTAAAGTTTGTACGCTAAAGATGTTTGTGTTCTTTATCACTTTAAATAAGTGTATATTTTGGTTATAATGACATAGCATCTTGCTATTCTGTTACTTTCTTTCACGTTCTTAATCTACCCAAAACAAATAGTATATTGTGTTTCACATGAGCTTTTGTCCATCTTTTGAGTAGCAAGGTAAATCTATGCATCTGTCAAACAACAATGTGCAAAGATAGAGACATTTTTGAGATACTATAGATGATTTTTATCTTTTGATGACAGTGAATTGATAGGGTTCCCTGGCAATAGGTTGATAAGACTTCTTACTGGACTATCAACAACTCTGGGCCAAAAAAACAATGTCAATCAACTTGGAAACTCTACGCAAGTAAAATAACCGTTGATCAAACACATGTAAAACTATAAAAGCCAAATTAAGAAATCACGAAAATTAGGGTGTGGAAAAAGACATAAATATGAAGCTGAAGATGTAAATGGCAAGAAGTCATCTGCTTCCATATTACAATTGATGTAACTTTTGGTACAATTATCTGATGTTGTGTTTGTCCTTTCGGTTGTTCACTTATAAATAAGAGTAATAATTTAAGTTGCTTGTGGTACAACTTTCTTATGCTATGTTAGTCCTCCAACTCTCCCTTCTAAATAAGGGATATATTATTTAATTGTACTAATAGAAGATGTTGATAAGATGATAATATCAGTTTTGTTATTACTAAGATCTGTTTTGAATGTTAATAGAACTATATACTATCATTTCAATATCTTCAGAATTACTTCAATAGTTAATGAATTTTTGTAGAAAATGTCTGGTACATAAGGTATTGATTAGGATTTTGAGGTATTATCAATGGATGAAAACATAACTGTTACACGACATGTTTTGCCTTGAATCAAGATTCAAAGAGGCGGGTTTCGCTCATCGTGCGTTACGAGCTAGAGTTGTGTATAAATGGATTGGTTTTATGGACCTAGATGAGTTATTCCACTTGCCTACTGGTATGTCTATAAGCAACATTTTAAGAAACCAAACAAAGAGTGCTAATAGCAAAGTTGCTTGGTTGTAGGTGTCATGTCATAATGTAGGACCATTCAGTTACAAATATGTACATATGTATTTATCTCTATATATCGCTTGACTACTATAGAAAATAGAAGAAATTGTAGAAGCGGAAAAATAGAACTGGGCAGATATAGTCAGTCAAAGTGCAACAGAACTGGAACAGAGGTTGCTCAAGTTCTGCAAAAATTCAGCCGCAAACTAAAGCACCTAAGATCATCTTAACTTTTCTAGCTTGAGGCCAAAGTAAGCTTTCATTATGCTAAAGATAAGGGCTATCATTTAGGAATAGACTTTTCTGAATGTGGATAAATTTATACCTTAAACAATCTTATAACTGCATTATGTCTTGTTTGTGGTATCTTTTAGGTGTTGGCAAACCCTATTATGGTTTTGCACTTCTAGGTTTAATTTCTCCACAAGTCTTCTTCCAGGTAATGCATAATTTTTTATACACTGATGTAGAAAGAAATAATGGTAATTGGATTCAAAAAGTGTGGATCAGTTGCTTGATAAAAGTAGTAATGAAATCGGCATATGACTTGGTTTTCTGCAAGGAAAATGTGATCTGAAATGTACTTCATTTGGCTCTACAGTTCAAGTAAAATACGACGTTAAATATTAGGTACCTTAGCCTTCCTTTGTACTAAAACTTTAAACGTCAGAAATGTAAACCATAAGTCAAATCTTTCAATGGAGCTCTTAATTTGATTTTCTCAAAACTAATACCAATTCTATCTCATTTCAGGTTAGTGCATAACTATGTCTTATACTTGGTCTCTTGGTTACTGCTTTAGCAACTAGCCATTAGTATTCACATGGTGTTTTCATGATATAAAGGAGGTGCATTTCCCCCCATGGAGATATACTCTATATATCACCAAGCTGCATAAAGCAAACAAAACTCTTTCTAGATGAGGATGAAAAATATAATTTATGCAGATTTTGTATGATGATTTATGCAAATTAAGAAGTTGTGATTTGTTTTTGCAGGCAAAGCACACGGTAACTGATGAAGATAGGAATTGAGGACAGAGAACACAATCCCAAATTGCCTTTTGTAACCATGCAAAAACAGGGAGCAATAACAATTATTTAGAGATGAGTATTAGAAAAGGCTATCTGTAACTGTAATGTTTTATTGATGGGATGATCTTATGCACTTATTATAATTCAATTTAAAGAATCCTAATTAGGAACATATTATAATTTGTACATAGACTATTAATTATTGATTAGGCACATATTAAAAATTATATATATATATATATAAGAGAGCTTATTTCTTTCTTACATGAACATGAGAATGTTACTTTGTTATTCATATTAGTGAAAAGTGATTCTACTAAACGTAGTTAAACTATTTAAGTTGTATTGTTACCGTATAAATCAACATCGAAATCAAGCATGTTGGGCCCGTGCTAAGCACGGGCCATGACCAATCTAGTATATATACATGAGCTAGAAAGGTGTGAAATGTAGAGAAAATAGAGTTTTCTGACACGTTTGGCCATAATTTCAAGTAAAATTTGTGGGAATTTTGACAAAGAGCATTTGTTCATACGATTTGTTATTATTAGATAATTCAAATTTTCAAGTACTAAAAAAATTAATATTTGGATCAAATTTTATTATCGGAGAGCTTTTAAAAATTTAAGTTCTATACCACTTTTATTTCTTATAAAAACACTCTTTATAGTGGTTGTTGTTTATGTATTACATTATTTTTCGTGAACCGCAAAATAGTAATGAAATATTCAGTGAATAAGAAAGTAATAATATGGTTATTGACGAAAAATGATGAACAATTGACTCAGGATAACAAGGTGTTTTGTCTATTTCAACATGTATGAAATGATGCTTATTTCACTCATACCGAATTATCGAATTGCTCCAGTGTCATGAACACTACTTGTTATCAGCAACAAAGGTCCAATTAACTTGTTGCGGAAGTCATGAATCTTGTTACGTCGATATTTCTATCTTGCAATGTAATATAAACCAATGATTAGTTTTGATAGTATTTAAAACTTATGAGTATAAATCATATTTGTTTAAAAAATTAAATATTTTCAAATATTATAACCAAATTCATGATAAAATTTGATTCAAATTTTCATTCAAATAATATTTAGGGTTTCGCTCTATAACACTCATCTCCTATGTGGTTTACGACATTACGTTTACCTGCCTTATTTTCATTCGTGTAACCATTCTTTAAACCTATTTAAAATAAATATAAATTAATCCAAATTTGACAATTTTACGGTTATATATGAAAGTTTAGATATATTTTTCAACGATTTATCTCTATTCGTTTGACCATGTTTCTTCTTCGCTTGTGGAAATGTTTAACTACAACAAAATCTGATCGTTCTTATCAATTTTCACTATTGGGGAGTTCATTTTTATCTTCTATTTGAAGAAATTGTTATCGAAAAAATGATGGTGTTATTCTGGGAAAAAAATCTACGTGAATTGATAAAGGTGAAATCGAGATGAAGAGTTAATATTTGGTGAAAATGGTGGGTCAGCTTGAATGAAGACTTTGATATTTATTAGATAAAAGAACACATATTTGTGCTGATTTATTTTAAAGTATTTATTAAATGAGTTGTTTTTTATATAATATTATTAATATGAAGATATAATATAAAGAAAGGTAACATTGTCAAAATCTAAATTATAATTTGTATTTATTTTAAATAGATTTAAAGAATGATTATAAATAAATAAAAATAAGAGAGATATATTTAATATTGTAAACTACAAAAAGACAAGTGTTATTGAGCGAAATCTAAAAGAAGGTGTCTGAAATTATTCAATATTTATAAAAATATATCGGATTTAATATTGTAAACTACAAAAAAGACAAGTGTTACAGAGCGAAATCTAAAAGGAGGTATATGAAATTATGCAATATTTATAAAAATATATCAGAATTTATAGCCAAGTATCGTAATTATGCGAACTAGAGGGGAGGTGATTGTTTCGTGAACCCACATCACTATAAGCCCTCCCCTGTAACATAAAATGAACAAAACCCACCCTAGCCTCGGATTGGCTTGACACTCCATTGAAGAAGATGCAGATCTTCGTGAAAACACTAACAGGGAAGACTATAACCCTTGAGGTTGAATCCAGCGATACAATCGACAATGTCAAGGCTAAGATTCAGGATAAGGAAGGTACTCAATTGTTAAATCCTAAGTCGTTTTTTCCCCTCATATCTTTACTGTGAAACATAAAATTGGTGGCTACTTTCTAGGCATCCCTCCGGACCAGCAGCGTTTGATATTTGCTGGTAAGCAGCTTGAAGATGGACGTACGTTAGCAGATTATAATATCCAAAAAGGTCTGTGTGTAATGAAATTGGATAATTTAGATTTGGTTTATTTGCTAGTTTGTTTTGCTTGATATTTTCTTCGAACAGAGTCCACTCTACACCTTGTTCTGAGGCTTCGCGGTGGGATTATTGAACCTTCTCTTATGGCTTTGGCCCGGAAATACAACCAGGAAAAGATGATTTGCCGCAAGTAAGATCGATATTCACGACGTGTAGTATTGGAATGAAATGTACATGTGAATGGATTATAGAATATTTATGTAGTTGATTCCAATTAATCCTGATTTGTAATTGTAAAGTTAAGCTATTTGTATTTTGCAAAGTTTTGATAGTTCTGGTAGGTTCTGTCTGTTGTTCCCCTAGGTCCTGAATTTGGATGCATAATGCATTGCTAATATGTCAGAAGTGTAAGCGGGGAGGATGACTGTGGTGAAATGCCATTTTTTTCGGTTAGGTCAAGCTTGTAGATTGCAATTCCTGTTCTTGTTCTCACTTGTAATGCACGGTGATTATCTTTCACCTCTGTATTCTGCATTGGTACAAGAGTAATTTATGTCATGGTGATGACATGGAAAAGTAACTTGGAAGGCTGTCCTGGTGGTCATTCTTAGATATATGATGACCTTGGGTGAAGTTGTATTGCAGGCGAAAATTAATTTCTATTAGCTGCTGCTATCGATTTGTATGTATGGGAGCATTGTACTTAGCTATGGAATTATGATCCTTTTTTTAGCCAAAGAAAAAACTACAAAGTAACACTTTGAGGACATGGAGGGACAAAAACCTGCTAAATATTTTCCTAGGGACAAAAACCTGCTAAATATTTTCCTTCCCCTTAAACTATTAACGGTCTATAGGTTTGCTAGTATAGCTCTTCTAATATTATTTTCATTTTGAGCTACTTTTGCCATTTCGTAGACATGATATGGAAGCTATCCTGTGCAAGGTAGTGGCTAGGATATGGTATGCATGATATATATCTATTTGCTCAAGTGACTGTTGAATAGATCAGTTTTTACCGTCCTTGTCTCCTGAGGGGTTGCATGATCATTGCACAACTAATAAACTTTTGGTGCTAAAATGAAATCAATTCCTCTACATTTGTCTAGGCTCCATCACTGGTCTACGCACTATGATATCCTGTTCTATTGGTTTAAGTTGCATGACCAATGAGTTATGGTATTGTTATCCTTTCTGATTGGGTGTATTTATGTATTTTCTTTTTTGCTGCAGGTGCTATGCACGTTTGCACCCTCGTGCTGTCAATTGCAGGAAAAAGAAGTGTGGCCATAGCAACCAGGTATCTTCTTGGTCAATTTTGTGAACTGTTGTGCATTACTGGACTCCATACTAAATGATTCTTCTGTTTCCTACTTTTATTTCAGTTGAGGCCAAAGAAGAAGATCAAGTAAACAGGTGTTTGCATTTTTGTAGTCAAGAACACTTTATAATTTGGTACTCTTTTGTATTTTATTTGTTTGTTCAACTTCGTTCTGTCCTTCAATGTTTGTTATACTTTATAACATAAGTTCTAAAATGTTAGTACTTCCATTTCCTCTACTCAGCTGAGTTTTGTCAAGTGCATAACAAGTTAGGATCAAGTCCCATGCTTTAAAGTTCGTCATTAGCGGCTGCAGTATGCATGAAACCACCTGTTAAGGGAAAACTTTAACACACTTTTATATGCTATCCCTACTAGGAGTTTTTCTATTCACATAACTCGAAATTAAGACTTGACTTTTGATTGAGGCATATCTATTTTATTTTATTGTGATTACACAAAGAAGCCCTATATACACCGTTTTCTTTCTTGTGAACTCAATTACAAGCTATATATCCATTATCAAAAGAAAGAAACATCACTGTGACATTTTGGTGGAAAGGCTAGTACTGTATCTCTTTCTCATGTTATGCTACTAGTTTTCCTTGCAAATCATTTTGGTAAGCTCCTTCCAGATTCTCGGCACAATGGGAGGGAGAAAGATCATCTGGGAATAAAGTTCCTCCTATTCTCTACACACAACCTTGGCTCCATCAATGTGAGTAAGAAAACATAGACTTTTTTGTTGATCGAAGTTCGATTACCTGTTTACTCCTTTGAAAGTATTGATGTATATGTTGAGTTCAAATTTCCCACCACTTAGAATTTTCACATGACAGGTCGAAGGAATCACCTGGGCCAAGAGCATACCAGTGCTCAGGTGATCCTAAGGAACTGTCTCCTAATTCCTCCATGTTCCAAAATTCTTCTTCTTCCTTCCACCTCAAGTGTTCAAATAGTGTTCCTTCTCGGTCACTATCCGCTCCCTTAATCCTCTCGTGGTCTAAACTCGTATTTATGCAACCTGGGATATTGTTCTTCACATCTACTTCTGTTTCTATATTTTCTGAGCTTGTATAGATTTCACTGTCTATAGAATCTTGGCTTCTGCTACAACCAGCATGGTTGTTTTCCATCTGATCACTTAGTTCCTGTAGCTGTTCCAAAACAAAATACATCATTTATATAGCCAACTCCAACTTGTTGGGATCGAGCAGTATTGAGAAAGTTACTAAGATACCTGCTTGAGCAAAGATTCCTTTTCTTTCTTCAACGATTCAAACTTCATAGCTAAATTGTCGAATTCATCTTTGAGTAGTCTATATTCATGCTCTAGTTGCTTTGTTTTCCATCTTGCCCTTCTGTTCTGGAACCAAATCGCAACTTGACGCGGTTGCAGCCCAAGATCTCTGGCCAATTCAAGCTTTTTGCTAGGTTCAAGCTTTGTCTTTTGTTTAAACATGGACTCAAGTACCTTCACTTGTTCATCACTAAACCTTTTACCATCTTCATGACTCTTCTTCTTTAAACACTCAACTGGACTACTATCTTCTGCTACTTCCATTACTTTATTGATGGGGATAAGAAATAGAGTGTTTATTAATTTATTTGAAACTTGTCAAAAAGAAGTGGGCTTCTTTTATTAATATAATAAATACTCCACTATATAGGAAGGCAAAGCATGCAAGAAATATCTAGTTTGGTTACTCTCTGGTGATTGAGACTTGTGGTTTGTTGTTTAATTTAAGCCAATCGTTTTAGCTATCGTGTATCTTTTTCTAGTTCTCACTTTTTTGGACATCTCTATCTTTGGACCTCTTTTTATCTTTTTAGTTTGGGGCTACATTCCATCTCTAATAAATGTTGCAACAATGTGGTGTGGATAAGACAAGTCAAAGATAACTACGTGTCATTCTTATTGATAAAAGGAGAAATTTATTCTTCTAACTAATCTCTCTCAGTTTTTAAATCAATAATTTCATTCTTTATGTCCAATCGTGAGAGATGCGATTATGTTACTTTGTATTGACAGTATCTGCAGCTAACTATCGATGGTGCACTCCTGTGTTCCCATTTTCCATGGTACACTTTTGTCTAATTCCTTTTTATCCTGAAATATTAAAAACATTTTTAAATTTATTATTTTTATTTTTAAAATTATTGACAGTCTTAAAAATATTTTTTATTTCACTAATTGAATTTGAATACACCATTGACTTTGCAATATGAGGGAAATATATTCCTAAATTTTTGATAAGGTTAAAAGGTATTTTCGATATTTCTCTCGATTTTTTATTAAGATCTCCATGCTCTTACAAGAGTTTGAGACCATTTGCTATGTCATGTGATAAATATTATGAGTGATTCTAAGGTTAGTTAATCAAATAGATAAACTGCTTTAAGGCTATTGATAGTTCAGAACGAAACTAATAATTTATGAACAATTTCAATTTTTTTTTAAATATCTCTTTATAATCTATAAGCACACGAATATTTAAAATTTACTTTAAATCATAAATTTTAAGAATTATCTTTTTTCCTTGAATTTTATTTTTAATCGAATAATATCACATAAATTAATTTCTTTTCGGAGTTTGAAAGAGTGTTAGATGGTTTTAAGAGTTTGATGTGGTGTCAGTAAGCTGGTCGATATGGTCGCCTAATAACGACAAAAGAGCTAATATTATTCTTTGATATCATTAGTGATCATGAGGAACACCCGAAAAATGTACAACTTGACTCAACACTCCTTTTCTCCATAAAAAAAAATAAACCACGTTAGCATATAATGCTATTTTTAATTTCTCCTAAAAACAAAAAAACCACGTTAGCATATAATGATATTTTTATTTAAGTAGAAATAAAGTTTACGTATATACTATCATTCTTCAAGTTTCACTCCTAATAATTATAGAGTTAAAATTTAAATTTTATATGTTCTTCAATAAATTTCTTAAAATAAATATAAAATTTAGGTTAAAGCTATTGAATTTAACGGAATTTATAGGCTGTATAATGACTTGATCCGTATTCGCAATATTACAATGAGCTTATTATTGTTATTTAGTATATATTGGAAGATTTAATTAAATATTTTATATTATATTCTAAAAATATTTAATACATATAAATAATTTATATAAAATCTAAAAGTTTATATTTCTTAAAATTCTTTTGTGTCAATGTCTTATCTCAAATATCGTCATTAAGGTTTAATCACTTTGTCTTGTGATGGAGTAGTTTATTTGTTGTAATGAGTATATGTTCCGTCCTTGTTAAATGTTTCAAGTGTCTTTTACACTCTAGACAGATGTCATATAATTTAAGGTACCCTCTCTCTCATAATTTTTTAAAATTATTATTATTGTCTTAAAAGTAGCTATCCAAGTCCAAAGTAGCATCGAAAGGAGTTAAAATTGTGAAATTATGAAAAATTATAAGGTGCATCTAATGAAATTAATCACTGAAAATTATTTTGGAACAGCTAATTTAGTTATGATTTGTATCACCTAATGTATCACACTCTAAATTTTAAAGAGTTTTGATGACAGTTTAGAAGATGAAAGTAATTTGAATTAGATTAAATTTGATTTTGTTCTATTTCATTTGTTTTTTCAATCACTTCCTTTTGTATACAACAGAAAAAGAATAAAACCATCATATTTGTTGGTGTTCCAGGACGATTACAACTTTATATAAGTGAGTTATAACTTGTGAGATGGGTGGACAAGGCGAATTCAAAAGTTATTACTTAGTAGGCGTTTAGCCATGCGATACCATATCAAATGATATTGTATCGTGAGATAGAATCAGCGTTTGGACATGTCATTTTACGCTGATTTCATCTCATGATTCCGTATCATGAGATGTGATATCATATTCTCCAAAAACCATGATATGGAATCACATGGTGATACTATATCATGATTTGAGATGTTTTAATACAAAAATTGATCCACGAATTTATATTTTGTTAAAACAACCCCACATTTATAACTACTAACCATTTATTTCACATATAAATAAAATTTATGATCACATCATTACATTTTTAAATTTATTATTCTCACCGACATAAAATTTGTTATTCTCACCGACATAAAATTTGTTATTCTCACTAACATATAGTCACTTTAACTCACACTTCACGATTGTTGAGTAATAAAATCTTGAAAAGCCCGTGAAAGGTATTTCATTTTTACTCAAATATATTGATGAAACAATTACTTAAGTGGACAACAAATAACTTTGTTATAATTTATTATACGATTTTATGATTTTTTGTTGAATAAACAATTGGGGCTATTTTAATAGTTTTAGAACTTATGAGAGTTTTATGTTTATAAGAAAACAAATAACACCAAAATTCCATATCGCATGTCCAAACAAAATTTAAATTTTATCTCATGATTCTATATCATGATACCATATCATAATTCCATTTCATGATATCATATCGCATGACCAAATGGACCCTTACATGATCTATAAAAAAAAATATTGAATTCGTCTAAACCCACCAACTCTCACCTAGCTTCACCCCGGTTAGGCATGTGAGATAGGTGGACGAGGCGAATTCAAAATTGAGTAAATGGATGAAATGTTCCTACTTTACCATCCATCGTACTCACTAAGTTCCGTGTCGTCAATGGAATGGTTAGCATTTAACATGAGCTCAATTTGTGATTAGAAATACTCGTACATTTTCCATCTTGATGATAAGTTGTCAAAAAGGGTTAAGTATCAATTATGATATTTTATCGTTTTCTATTCTAAGGTCTTTGCATTTTTATTCTAAGCTTGTAGTTGTCTAGGAAACTATATGCCCACTTTATCAATTTTGTTGGTGCATTACAACTACAATATTTCCCCCCTTTACATATTATCAACAAGTACCAACTTTGTGACGCTGCATAATACATAAATATATTTTTTAATTAAATTTTAATTAATTTTTATATTTTCTAATTTTGGATACATATAAATTTTTATAAAATTAAATAAGTAGATGGCATAAGTCCTTCGTGGTATAATACATATAGGATGTAGAATATATATCTATTTATTTAATTTTATATAAATTCGAATGCTTTATTTACACACAAAATTAAAGCGCATAATTACAAGCTAAAACAAAGTCAAATGATATATTTGTCTATTATGTCTGGTGAAAATGATTTTGCACTTTGTCCTATATATATGACCATGATTATTTTCTTTTTTTTTTCTAAATAAAATTGTCAGGAAGTGACAATGAGAGGGATGGCTCTACGCACTTATGCTATCTAGTTTGCTTTCTGCATCGAAAAGATATTCTTTTTCAATTTATGTCATATATTTTTATAATTAATCTTTAGAAAAAATGTCATTAACTATGATTCAAGTGTAATAAAATTTTAGTTAAGGTTAATTCTATTTTCGGAATTTTTGGTCAAAGTCTAGAGGTAATTGTTTCTTATCTATATAATCTTACAAATATCTATATAATCTTATAAATATCTAAGGTTTGTTCTAGATCACAATTTTTTTAAAAAAAATTCATTAGATTTTGTGCCAAGCAAAACGCTGTCACATACATTGGAATGAAAAGAGTAGTACGTATTGTACATATGTACTAACTTGTTTAGGATAAGGTACAAATACTCTCTAGACTATGATTGAAATTTCACAGACATATCTAAACTTAATTAGGGTCCTATTATTCCCCGTTAGCTCATTTTTTTTTATACTTTTGTGTACCTTTTGTGCTGACATGATACCTTCAACCATCCAAGTTGGCTCTGTTTGTACACACACGCCTGCCACATGTGTAATTCTTTCTTTTTTAAAAAATATTATCGTTTTCTTTATCTTGTATTTAAGTTAAGTTAATACATATATATTTTCTTCTTATATCTAATTTTTTTTTACTTTCATTCATTTCTTTATCTCTTTTATTTTTCGGTTGATTTTATTTACTCTTTTTATTTCTCTGTGTCACGCTCTGAGCCTATATCTTGAACGTGATCGACACTCAAAAATCATTATTGGTCCCCAAGTAAATTCTTGACCTGCTGATTACTTAGTGAAAGACAGACTCGAGCATTTAAAGGTTTAAAACAGAATTAAATCATTAAAATTGTAAAATGTTCAGTTCATACTATTTGAACAATACTCAATGCAATAATATTAGTTTGCAAAACATCACAAAGGAAAAAAGAGTATTGAGAGACTCATCTACTATATCTATCTATCTATGAAGCCTCTATAGTTCAACATGGATGTCGGGACAAGACCCACGACATCCTAAAATGACTAAATTGAAAAGAAAAATTAAGTCCTCCGAAATGCAAGGAGGCTCACCATAAGCTATCTGTAGTGCAAAATAAACTCAACAAAGTGTTTATTAATGATCATTGATATTTGTATCATAAAACATGCAGGTCGAATGACATTAGTACATTGAATGTATGAGTATGTAATAAAGTCGAAGCGAAACAACCGAAAGAAAAGACTACAATAGATAAAGATATACTCAAGTTGGATGTAAAGAAATAAAAGAACTAAATCATTTAAGACTTTACAAGTACTTACTCATCTCTGAAACTTAATATAATAAGTGATATAGCAAAAATATGCTTTAACTCTATTTGAGAGATTCTCCAACCGACAACCATCACTATGAGCTACATAACTCATAATGATACTTCTCGGCCACGCTGGCATAATTTTCCTATACCGTACTGGGTATAGAACTTCTAACAAAGTGGAGCCACTAAGCAATGAGAATTCACCTGAAAGTATGATCCTGTACCCATGTTGACAAAATATGGTTTATGAGGATTTCGAGTTGTCTGAACTCATCTTCATATTAGTGTTCAACACTACTCCCAATAATACATATATACTCATGCGCAAATATATATAACATATTCTTTTTCTGGTTTGGAATAATTGCTCAAATTGTACTCTTAAAAGAGGCAATTACTCTGAAATATCTATGAACTCATCGCTCATTTAGAAAAAAAAAGTTTTTGTTTGCTCAATGTAATAAGTGATACATTTGGGAATAGTTAGTTCTCTTATACTTTTGCTCAAATCATGGTTAAATCTCTTTCTCAAACTTTTCTTTACTTTCTCAAAAGCTCAGTTTAAACAATTATATTTTGTTTAAAAGATTCTTAAGAAGAACTCACAGAATACTCATGAATAGAGTTCATGCTGAAAAATAAACATGAATAATCAACTCAATAATCTCAGTACACAATATACGACACTTCCATAATCACAAATAGATATTAAAAAATGAAGAACTCGAGAACTAAGAACTCAACGATAATACTCATCTTAAGAATACTTAAAATTCAAGAATTTAGGACACAAAATCAATAACTTAATTCATACAAAGAATTCTTGAAACTAAGGATATAACCCTAGATTAAACTTTTACCGATTAAGTTGAGACGTAGAGCGTGAAGACGAGCTCAGTCCATCATATGAATTGTCTTGCATACCTTAAAGAACAAAAAATTTGAAGAAGTTTGAAAGAGAACTTGATTGGAAGATTTGAAACTCTACCTTTTGTTTTCCTTGCGATTTTGTAAGACCCCCAAAATGAGTTAGGGTGTATAGAGCCTCACTTGTGCCTATAATCTTTTTAACATTTTAATTAATTGTTTTAAAGTATGCTTGGGTGATTTGAAGTCATTTGGAAGTCAAACGTCAAGGGACGACCAAGACGTTCGATGACTAGTCACCTAAGGGGCCTTATGTGTTTTTATGTGCTTATGTGTGTGTCATGAGCTTATGAGGTCCTTTAATGAGTAATAATGATATTTATAAGCAGTGTATGGAGTTTCCTGAAGTTTGGAGGTCAAACGTCCAAGAACGTCTAACTCGTTCGAAAGTTAGCCCTTAAGACGTTCAAGTGTGTCTTGAGTGTGCCTTGCATGTTTGGATGTGTTTTACGTGTTCATTTTGGGTAAAACTTGCATGGAAGGTCTTCAACATATTAAGGTGTATATTAACTTTGGAAAATTTCGTGTACGACTTCCCAAGGGCCCCGCAAGAGGCCCTCAAAGAAGGACCCAAAGGCTGTCGAGACACTGCCTTGACAGTGTCAATCGACTGAACCAAGCGACGCCTCGTTTGTTGACAAATGGCCCGTTGGTGGTGAATTCGTCGATGGTCACTTAGCCAGGGGAAGGCTCAGCCAAAGAAAAACCCAAGACCCAATCGACTGAAGCCACAGACGGCCCGTTGATGGACCTACTGGGCGTCAATGGTGGCCGTCGATGGTGGCCTGCAACTGCTGCCTAGCAACTGTTTTATTTAAGGGGTGAATGGGAAATTCACCCCACGTCCTAACCTAACCCTACTAGGTTTATTTGGTTATTTTTGGGTGTGTTTAAGTGATCAAAAACGTGATCAACCCACTCCCAATCCCTTCTACACAAATTAGACTTTCCCTCCAAAAATATTCTCTCTAGAACCTCCATTGAAGAACCTCCATTGAAGGTGAAGCTCAAAAACAGCTTGGATCTTGGATTTCTATGGATTCTTCATCAATTTTTATAGGTTTTCTTACACATTAAGGTATGGTGGTCCTTCATCTCTAGTTATCCTTCCATCTAGAGAGTTAATCTCAAAGTTTTCAAAGAGATTTCATGATCAAACTTTCAATCTAGCCATGGGTTCTTTCTCAAAAACATTTTCAAAGGCTTAATCATGATGAATTGATGATAATGTATTGGTTTAACGTGAAATTCAATCCAATTGCATTGTGAACCCATGTCCCTTCTCAAACTCGATTTAGCCTTTGCATGGGCATTATGATCATGGCTTGTTATTAGTTGAATTATGATTCTATTACGTTGAATTGCTTATGTCTACTGTTTATTATGTATATTGATGGTGAATTATGTGATATTGGATCCATGTACATTGATGCATTGAATACTTTATCTCTAATTTCTATTGATTGTTAAAGTATGGACTTCACTGTAACATCGAGTCTATAGTACATGTATATAGGATTCGTTCATGTAAAGTTAATTGTAGCTACTGCCTTATATTGATGTTATTGGTGAATTGTGGTTATGAACCCTCGGTGATCAAATCAAAGGAATCTTGGTAAGGATTGATCTATATGTTTTAGCCTATAGATTGATGATGCTAGCATGTTTATTGTGAGATTTAATTATGTTAAAGTGATGGTTAGCTACTGCCTATGATGTAATGTAATTATGAATTATATGTAATGGATCCAATGTGGATCAATTCATGATAGTTTGAATAGGATTAACCTATGTAAATTTATCTTCCATGAATTTCTAATATGAAGCATGCTTACAATGATCTCGAGTTTATTGGCAATTGTAGTAGGATCTCGTTTAGGCTATGATTTCTTTAGCTACTGCCCTACATCTACATTATTTATGAATTTTTATTGATGATCAAGACTAGGTAAATTGGTTGATGATCTATGTCTATCTATTCTCTAGAATAATAGTAATGTTTTGCACTAATTGTATCATGATCTTGTAACGACTTGTACATGGTCTCTTTCACGATTAAAGTACATTTAGCTACTGCCCTATACATGTATTATTGATAAAATGAGGGTATTGATCAATGTTGATCAAAAGGATTGATGAATTGGTAAGGTCTACTCTTCTCATCTACTTCTCTATAGTATTGTTGATAAAGCCTTGTATGGCATTGTGTGGTATGGTCCACTTATGGTGGTCACTTTATTGTCATTATATATGTGTTGACTATGACCTTGAAGGTAAATTGATGAATACATGAGTATGTGGTTATGATGATCACACTATGTGAAGCTTATGCCTACTTTCCTATTTTAGTTGTGATCTAGGTTGTATGGCTATTGTATAAGCATGTATGTATCTATGTTAGGCTAAAGTGTAGGTGCTGTCATTGATGAGTTATAATGGTTGATGACCCCTACCCATGTACCCCTATGTAAATGTGTGAATAACTTATGTTAGGAGTCTTAAAGTGTAATATGAAGCTTGGCTTGCCTCCTATGCTAAATTGTGTTGTGTAGTTTATGCTTGAAAGTGTAATGTGGTCTTAAGAGGGTGGCTGCCTCAATGTGTTGTTGATAGCCATTATGTGATCATGTTGACCAATGTACACATACTCACATATTATGCATGCTTATAATGTAGTAAAGGTTCATAGTGTCTACTGAAAGGTTGATATCATATTCACAAAATGTCTACTACTATGCATGTAATATAAATGTATGTGAAGTATGTTATGTATTCCATTAAATAGGATGACTTGATAGGTTTACTAGTATGGGCAAGGGTATGAGACCTTGTCTATGCATTGCACATGTGTACCTTGATAGGATAGTTCCTCGGTTTGGTTTCTATGAACATGAAAATGAATATAAGGACATGCTATGAATATTCCTTATATGTTGTGGTGTTAAGTATATGATATGATGAAATATAAATGTGCATAGTGTCCTAAAGTGTTGATATGAAAGGATTGCTCATATAGTTACACCTATAGACTTATGCATTGATATATGAACATGTGTGCCATTTATGTGTTATGTGAAAAGTTTGCTCACATACAAGTACACACACATGTATGGAGATCTAGTCAATAGAGGGGCCTTGAAACGTGTGCTCATGTGTACCCTAAAACTAGATAGGTGCTTGAATATGCTATAGGCATATAAAGAATCAATATCCTAAGCCTATGTTTTATGAAGTAAAGTAATAAAGGCTTTTAATAAAAAAGGGAACTTAGATTAGCACCGAGGGAACTTGAAAATGAGAGGTGTTGGCTTCCCATAGAGGAAGATTCACCATTGGTTTCTCATAGAGTGTTGACTTCCCTTGGAGGAAAATTCACCATTGGGTCCCCATAAGGTTTGACTTCCCTTAGAGGAATATTCACGTATGGTTCCACATGAGGTGGTGGCTTCCCTTTGATAAAGGTTCACCCATGTTTTCTCATGAGATGAGACTCCACTTCCAATGAGCATGTAGAGGGTTATGTATATCTATTAGTTCCATAAACTATGCTTGCCACATAGGATCTAGCAAGTAAATTCACTTAGTATGCTAGCATGTGTTAATGTTCTACCTTGGCTAGGTAAGAACACCTTCCATTGGTGTAAGGCTCTACAACACCAAATTCCATGTTTAGCACCCATGGTCTTAGTGTCGGTTAAGGCTATAGTTTCCCTAAAGTAAAATGGACAATGGAAGTAAATGACTAATACCCTAATTAGAATGACCTAAGGGAGGTTACTTAGGATAGGTGGAAGTAATGAACCCACCTAGGCATTGCACAAGTGGCTCCTTAGGGAGTTCCAGGAAGGTGATCTAAGGGGTATGATTATGGTTATGTCTTTATGCATGGCATGGTAGTATTTGTCTACTTGTTATGAAGATGTACATGGTATGAGTCTATATGATGTGGTCTTATTCTTATATGCACTATGTTGGTCTTAATGACTACATGATGGAGGTTGTTGACATGAATGGAGTTGTCTTCACTTACTTGTTGATGTATGAATTGGATGGTAAGGCTTGTGGTCTCATGATAGTTCTAATAAGTATGTGGGGGGTTATGGGGCTTCACATGTACGTTGCACTAGTAGATTTAGATTGGGATTATGAGTAAGGTCTCATAAGGTTTCATGTGAAGTAAAATAAGTATATGTGCATAATTACTAAAAGTTTACTGTAAGGTTCTTATGGTTTTGACTTAAATGTGTCTATGTTGTACTATACTTCTATGATGTTAGGTGATGGCTTATGTATGATGTATGATTGATTCCAGTGTCCTTAAGGTGATGATTGCATCAAGTATCACTAGAGGGATTACTTGGAAGGTTAAGGAGTTAAAAGAAGGTCACGTAGATCTTCTATTTTGCCAAAATTCGTTGATTGCTCCGTACGAATTTAAAGTAGAACAAGCTCAATGTAAAGTGACCCTAAAAGTGACTTAAATTCGATATGTGATTTTATATGATGTTTGGCTTTTGAATATGTCTATATAAAGTATGTGAATGATATAAATGTTATTGTATAAAGGTTTTATGAAGATTTACTCAAAAAGGCATGAAGTATGATTTCAAGAAAATGTCCCTTTTAAATGCATGTTTTTGCATGGTTGTCATACTTAGTGCGTTCTTGTACTAACTCCATTCTTCTCTATTTTTTATACAAAGTGTAGGTTATGGATGCTTAAAGGATGTTTTAAATTGTGAAGAGCTTGATAGATGACTCCCAAGCTCAAGGAAAGGAATCCTTAAGTCCAAGGATTCCTAATGTCATGTTTTTACTGTAAAGCTTTTAAATATTGTACTTATGTATTATGTTATGAAGGGTCGTATCCCTAATGTACTCTTATGATGTTGAGTCTAGGATGGCAAAAAGAGACTAGAGTCTTTAACTATGTATTATGATAATTTATATATATATGAAGTAATATTCTAGCATATGATGTGCTAAGAAAGTTTTAAATTTTCCACTAAATTTACCTATGACAATGCGATGATTGATAACTATGGGCTTGTATAAGACATCCGAGAGGTCAAGTACGCGATGTTACTTCTAGGGGGTGCTCCCCGTATGTGACAGATTTTCTTAGAGATAAAGAGTGTAGAAGAATCTTGGATTGAAAACTGTAGAATTGCTGAAGAGGATCTTAAACTTGGAGCCTTTAGATCTTAGGAAATTGGAGAAATCTCTTTTTGGGAGTTCTTGATATTTGGAAGAATGAGAATTGGGGATTATGAGAATTGTTATACATATAATAATGGTATTAGGTTTTAAGATGAACTTAGGAAAGTTAATTTAGGGTAAAAGGTCAAGAATATCCTGTTAGAAACGTAAGAAAACTATAAAATCAAATGAAACAACCTCTTAATGAATTCCGTCGGACAAATCAGCGATCTGGAGGTTTCCTCGCCAAAAATACTCGATGGATCACCCTTTGGAACTTTAGATCTCCCAATGGATAGAATTTATGGTTTTCAAGATAATTTGGTGATTCGTCAACCCAGTCGGCGGATCGCCAATTGGGTAAGTGAGTTCGCCTAATTCCCAGTCCGCATATGTTATTGTAAAAAATAGCCATAATTGTTTACTCTAGACGGTAAACTTGGTGGCATTGGAAAGAAGACTTATACACCTTTAAAATGATAGGTCACATGCCATATAATTCATTATATTGTAAGAGATATGAGTATTTGAAGTTGGCCTTTATATGAACTCATGGAAGAACTTAGCCAATATGAATCGTTTGAACTTGACTTGGTGTGTGAGGTCCTTTATGAATCTAGATCAATTTAGATACTCTTGATACACTTAGTAAAAGACTTTATAACACATGAGAAAGTAGGACATCAAAGGGTTCAAACTCATATACTTACAACGAACGATTCAAATTTTAAAAATAAAGTTGTGAGGTGTTGTAAAATGATTCGGTTCTTATGATCAATTAGAAGAGTCTAGTCGTCCACTATGTGAAGGGAGTCTGCATTGTGCCTTGTCAGTTGCGGTTAGATTATGAATATTAAAAGATAATGTTCTTAATGCGACTATGGACTCAATGGTTGATCTTTTGGGTGAACTAGTTAATTCGAAGTTTAACATACCAAACTTCTATCAGGCAAATCGTTTGGTGTCCAAGTTAAGATTGATGTATGATAAAATTCATTGTTGTGTTAATGATTGTATGTTGTTTTACAAGACTGATAGTAAATTAGAAAAATATAAGTTTTGTGGACAAGCTCGTTATAAGAAGACTCCGGTTGGAAAGATGGTCCCAATTCAGGCGATGCATTATCTACCTCTCATTCCTAGGTTAAAGAGGTTATATGCATCGATGAGGTCTTCCCCACATATGAGATACCATTGTGAATATAGAAGGTCGTCGGGTGTCTTTTCTCATCTATCTGATGGTGAATCATGGAAACATTTTGATAATGTATATCCTAATTTTTCTATTGAACCAAGAAATGTTAGATTTGGGTTGTGTTCAGATGACTTTACACCATTTTCCAATGCAGCTTCGCCTTATTCATGTTGGCCGGTATTTCTTACTCCGTATAATCTTTCTCCTGAAATGTGCATGATCAGTCCTTACATCTTTCTAAGTTGTGTTATTTCAGGTCATTCAAAAAGTTTGATTGATGTTTATCTACAACCATTAATAGATGAGCTCAAACAATTGTGGTTTGAAGGCGTTTTGACTTATGATATATCAACTAAGCAAATTTTGTTACGTGTGCTTCTTTGATGTGGACTATTAATGATTTTCCTGCATACGGAATGTTGTTTGGATGTATGACAACTGGAAAGCTAGCATGTCTGTATTGCATGAAAAACAGTAAGGCATTCACTTTAAAGCATGACAGAAAAAATACATGGTTTGATTGTCATCGCCAGTTCTTGCCACAGGACCACGAGTTTAGAAAGATGAAAAATGCATTTAGGAAAAATAAAGTTGAAAGTGACTCCTCGCCTCCATTACTCACGGGGCATCAAATTTGGGAAAAAGTTTCTCAATTACCTAAAGTTACTGAAGCTTCACCTTCTAGACTTCCTGGATATGATGTTGAACATAATTGGATCAAACAAAGCATATTTTGGGATTTGCCATATTGGAAGGACAATATGCTACGACATAATCTTGATGTGATGTACATTAAAAAAAATTATTTTGATAATTTATTTAACACAGTGATGGATGTTAAGGGTAAGACAAAAGACAATTCAAAAGCAACATTGGACTTAAAGGAATATTGTAGGAGAAAAGAGTTATGGCTACATGAATTACCTAATTGTAGAATAGTTAAGCCAAAATCCAGCATTTCATTCACATTGGATGAGAAACGTGAAATTTGCGAGTGGGTTAAAAATTTGACGATGCCGTTGGGCTATGCTTCGAATTTAGGAAAGAGCGCAGATATGAATGATGGAAAATTGATAGGTATGAAAAGTCATGATTGTCATGTGTACATGGAAACTTTAATTCCTATTGCTTTTAGCTATCTAGCAGAAAGGATATGGAAACCAATCATAGAGGTAAGTCTTTTTTTTAAAGACTTGTGTTCTAGAAAGTTGTTGGAGAGTAGTTTAGATCGAATGGGAGAAAATATTGTTGTTATTACTACTAAGTTGGAGAAGATATTTGCATGTGGTTTCTTTGATGTGATGAAGCATATTTCAATTCACCTTGTACATGAGTCCCGACTCAGAGGTTTGATTCAAACAAGATGGATGTATCCATTTGAAATATTCACTATGTTTTATATATATATATATATATATATATATATATATATATATATATATATATACACCAATTATTTTATTAAGTTATATATAGCGTGGTTTAGTCTGTCGCTTTTCTGGATTTGAAGAAAAAATAATTTCTAGAAAAGCGACATACAACGTCTTTTTGTCCGTCGCTTTTATGAAATTTTCAAAAATTAAATTTCAACAAAAGCGATTGACTGCGTCGCATTTTGTAAATTAAAAAAATAATTAAAATATAGCGACGGAGTCCGTTGCTTTTAATAAAAAAATTGAATTGCAACGTTGTTCGTCGCTTTTGGAGAAACATCTAGCCAAAAAGCGACAGACGTAGAACCGTCGCATTTCCGTCGCTTTTTTGGCAAAAAGCGACGGACTACGTCTCTTTTGTCTGTCTCTTTTTGGCAGTTTTTTAGTAGTGATATTAGCACTTATTAGGTGGTTATCGAACTGTGTATGGACCAACCTCTACTCTTTTCCTCCATGAATATACCTTATAAAATGACTTCTTTTAACTATCTTGAATGCAATTAAATTATAAAATCTTTTGTATTACAAAAATATAAATTAATAAGTAATGTAATAGTTAATAATGAAAAAGTAACTAGTTTTCAAATTTTTGGCTTTAAGTCTTTAGGACTAACAATATAGCATTATATATTATAGAATTTTTTTAAATGCTATCGATATACCTAAGTAAAAATTGTAACGGTAACTCTTAACGAGTTACTGATTTATCCAATAAGAAAATAAAATAATTCGCCCTCACACCAATAAGCAGTTAATTATAAAAATTTAATTCGTGCACCAACTGTTTATTCGATAATCTAATACCAATAAGACAATTTTACGATTGATTTATGTTACGGCTTGATTTTGAACGCCTCTAGTTATTACGTTAATTTTTAGTTCTTCATTTTTAAAACAACATATACGAGTCACATTGTTATCATAACATTTCATTGAGTATATTAACTAATAACGAAGTTTTGATAAAACACATGAGATACATATTAAGAGTACTATATGTTTACAACAAGAATTAGTATACATGCAATATTCATGATATTTTGATTTATAGGGTAGAAATTTGGAATAAATGATAATCTACTCTTTCTTATCTTAAAACAATTACTAAGTTATTTACTCAAAAAGGAAAAAAGTCATAGGTCAGAAGTCATGCTATTTCTTTTCATTTTTATTTGTTCTTGTTTGATTTGATATGTTCCTTAGAAATTGATTATTAAAATAATAAATTTATCATATCAACCTTTAAATATAATAAATTAAATATTTTCAAATATGCATTGAAAAATAAGTATAATTAATTATAAGATAAAAAAGTATTTGAAATATTACAAGATTATTAATAATTTGCTTAGCATCTTTTGTGCCCTTTCTGGCCAAATCAATAATCTTGCGAAATCTAAGATCATTTTCTCTAAAATGTGCCAGGACAGTTTCATTCAGAATTCAAATCTTATTCTTGGTATCAAACAGGTTAGTACCTTTGGTAAGTATTTGAGTTTTTCAATTATTGACCATTCCCCTAAACATTCGGATTTTGGCTACATCCTTGACAATATGCGCGCAAAATTGATTAGCTGAAAGTCTAATTTATTAAACCCAGCTGGACGTCTTTCCTTGATTAAAACCACCCTTAATACCAGCCCTAACTATATAATGCAATTTTTTAATCTCTCTAAGAAAATCCTTAGAGCGATAGATAAAATTCAACGCGACTTACTTTGGGGTACTACTAGTCATAAGAAAAAAATTCACTATGTTAATTGGGAGAAAATTACAAACTCGAAAGACGAAGGAGGCCTTGAAATTAATATGACGGAGATAAAAATAAAGCAATCCTGGTCAGCCTTGCCTGGAGACTCTTTCTCCCACCCTAATCATCTTTGGGCAAGATGTAAAGTTGCTAAATATGCTGGGAAAAATATTACTCCTCGATCCTTCTTTATAGCTAGAAACATCAAAGAGGGATGGAAGATATGTACCAAAGGCATTTTCTGGAATATTGTCAAGGATGAAAACAACAATATTTGGGATAAAATCTGGATTCCTCCTAATCATTGTTTACTCTCATTAAACTTCACTGATGGTCTTCGTCAATTTGACTTTCCCTCATTGGCTCTAAATAACAACGGTCTTTTCTCTTTGTCTTCAGTTTATAATCTCATTAAGCTTTACCATCCTCCGACTACTCCTAATAATTTTAATTGGATCTGGGGAATCCCTACTCTTGGTAAGATAAAAAATTTTCTGTGGCTTTGTGCTCACAACCGTCTTTCCACTAATTCTTATCTCTTTGGACTAAATATTACAATATCTAGTACCTGTTCTATATGCAGGCAAAAAGAAGAAACCATCATCCATGTCCTATTCCGTTGCCCTAGTGCTATGGCCTGTTGGTCATCTTTTAACATCCCATTCCAATAGAGTAGCCACACTGGTTTACCCTTATTTTTCAAACTAAATATTCTCTTGGAAATCATCTTCTTAGTTGGGAATATTTTCTTCCTTTTGCCCTTTGGCATGTATGGCTTAATCGAAACAACAACGCTTTTAAATCAAACATAACAATGGATAAGGACTATAAGAGACTGAGATAAGCTACTTGCTCCCCTTTACACTTTTGACAAACAAAACAATGCCACACAAAGGCATATACTTCATGTAAATAAAATCTTTTCTCAAACCTAAAAGAAAAAAGTTATCCCAAGAACAATATTTTCCTTTTCCAAATCAAATCTGTTAGGACAAAGAATAATAAGAATGGTTGAAACTAACACTCAGGGGTGGACCTACCCTACGTCATAAGGTGTCGACCGACACTGCTTTGTTGATTTTTTTTTTGTATTATATCATAAAAAATTTGAAAAATAAAAATATCCCTATAAAGAATATTAATGACATTATTTATAAAATTGTGCTTCTTGGCTCATTGGTTTGCAGTGCGAGTGTAACATTCATTTTCTTAGGTGCTTTCCGAGTTTGAGTCTCAATAAGGCCAAATTTATTTTTATTTTTGAGACATTTTCAGAGAAAAGTTTAATATTATAGGGATTTGAAGCTCCAACCTCCTATTTATAGTCGAATTGTACTAGAATATGTAGTACTTAGTGTTGGAAAAAATACTACAATATTAATATTACAATGAAATTATAAAATAGTAAATAACTTATCACAAACACTGTGTCGTGGCAAGCCACTACCTTGAAAGCGATTTTGGCTCGACTCTAGTGCAAATAGCTGCAGCCGGTCGCTCCCCAAGGTTCCACAGTTACTCTCAAACAAGTGCACTCGTGGCTGAGAGTTTGGAGGTTGCTCAAAACCAATTGCCCAACAAATATTCTAAGAATAAGATAAGAAGAAAAGAGGGAAATGTTTTTCTCTTCTTTTGTTTGTGTTGGTAGTGTTGTCTTATGTTCCCTCAAAGCCTCTTCTTATATAGGATTGCAAAAGAAGGAGTTGAAAATAGGAGAGTTTAATTTTTAGAAACGTATTGTCAAGGTTAATGGCATTAAAGACCATTACATCACTTTGATTTTTGGAATGGATGTATCTTCTCATTTGAAACATAATTTGCATTTGTCTTGTTGCATTACATTTAGTTAATAAAGTTAGAATAATTAACTCAACATTAATTAACTCAACAATCCCTCACTAATGCAAAGACAAAGGGTAAGAACAAATTTTGGACAAAAGGAAAGAACATGTACTTAACTGTCAATCTTTCGATTTGAATTAACACGTAGTGATATGAGGCAACAACTTATTATCCACAAAGTGAAATACACTTGAATTGAGCGGATATGAATTGAGACCCTCATACCACATACTATATCCTTAAATTTTAAGCAACCTTCGCGATACAAACAAAGTGCTTTTATGGTCATGCACACACACCTTGGATCTTATGAGTGCTCTAGAAATACGACCCAAATCTTTCATAAAAGGCGATCACACCTTTACACTCACGTAGGTGACTCCATCAAGTCTATCTCAAATAGACCACCTTACGGCTATAGAATCATTAAGAGCAAAATAAGCTCAACCTTATAAAACACTGCCTCACGCCATAGGGATGGAAAATGTGGTGTATATTGAGGCCTAACAGGTCCACCACATTACCTCAATCAATGGGCTTAGCCCCATCCCCTCGACGTTTCAAGGATTTTTTTTTTGTCAAGCCCTTGGTCATAGGATCCGCCAAATTTCTTTTGGATCTTACATATTTTAAGGAAATAACACCCTGTTTCAACAACTGTTTAACTGCACCACGTCTGATGCGAATGTATCTCTTTTTTCCATTGTACACACTATTTTTGGCGATTCCAATTGCTGCCTGTGAGTCACAATGAAGAGAAACTGGTGAAGCTTGTCTTCCCCACAAAGGCATATCTGCCAAAACATTTCTCATCCACTCAGCTTCTTGCCCTGCCAACTCGAGAGCAATGAATTCTGATTCCATGGTAGAACGTTCTATACAAGTTTATTTGGAAGACTTCCACGAAATAGCACCTGCACCTAAAGTAAACACATAGCCACTGGTGGAGCTAACTTCATCATTGTCAGTTACCCAGTTTGCATCACAAAAACCTTCTAAAACAACAGGAAATTTGTTAAAATGCAAACACCAATTCATAGTACCTCTCAAATACCTTAGCAACCGATGAAGAGCATTCCAGTGTTCACTACTAGGATTATGAGTATATCTACTCAATCTACTAACTGCATAAGCTATATCAGGCCGAGTATAGTTCATGAGAAACATTACACTCCCAATTAGTTTAGCATATTCAGTTTGAGAAACACTAGATTCTTTATTCTTCTTCATGTGTATGGTAGGATCATAAGGAGTTCTCACTGGAACTACATCAAAACAATCAAACCTTTTCAACATCTTTTCAGTGTAATGATACTGACACAAAGATGAACCATTAGGAGTTCTTTTGATTTTAACTCCGAAAATTACATCTGCTTCACTAAGGACTTTCATTTCAAATTTAGAAGACAAAAAGTTCTTAGTCTCATTAATAACATTCACATTAGGACCAAATATTAACATGTCATCTACATATAAGAATATAATGACACAATCTGAACCTATCATCTTAGAATAAACACATGTATCAGATGAATTTACAACAAAGTCATTATCCACTAATGTGATATTAAATTTTTCATACCATTGCTTAGGTGTTTGTTTAGTCCATACAAGGACTTTCTCAGTTTGCATACTTTATCCTCTTGTCCTGGAACCACAAAACCCTCAGGTTGAGTCATATAGATCTCTTCCTCTAAATCACCATTTAGAAATATTATTTTAGCATCCATTTGATGTACCACTAAATCATGAATAGCGGCTAAAGCAATAAGAGTTCTAATGGTCGCTATTTTAGTCAAAGGAGAATAAGTATCAAAGTAATCAACACCTTTCTTTTGGTTAAAATCCCTAATCACAAGTCTAGCCTTATATTTATCAATTGTACCATCAGGTCTCACTTTCTTCTTAAATATTTACAACCTTTAGGTAAGTCATACAAGTCTCAAGTGTGATTAGAAACTATAGAGTTTAATTTACTTTTAATAGCCTCTTTCCAAAATATAACATCTATTGATCTCATTACTTCATCATAAGTCTTAGGGATCACAAGTCTTAGGGTCATCTTCTATTAAATAGATAAACACTAATTCGTTATTTAAAATATTAATATCAAAATTTTCAGATAAGAAAGTAGTGATAAAATCAGGATCAAAACTAGCATTTTACTCCTTCTGAGTTCATTTTCATGCTCAATAGAAATAACATTAGAAGAACGCACAACATGAGAATTATTTGACATAGATGCAGAAGCATTATTTTTTACATCACACGGCACATTATATTTCAAAGGAAAAATATGCTCACAAAACTCTGCATCTCTAGATTCACAAATAGAATGGTCACTTAGAGACATAAACCTATATGCAACACTATTTTGAGCATAACCAATAAAGACAGTATCAGAGGTCTTAAATCCAACATTTACTTGTTTAAAATCAGGTAGATCAACCTTAGTCAAACACCCTCACACTTTCAGAAATTTCAAGTTAGGAGCTAACCCTTTCCACAACTCATATGAGGTCTTGTCTAACTTCTTATGCGGGACTCTATTAAGAATATAACATGCAGACAAGACTGCTTCTCCCCACATATTGTAGATAGACCAGATCTTAAAAGCATGGAGTTCATCATTTCTTTAAGGGTCCTATTTTTCCGTCCGCCTACACCATTTTATTAGAGAGTATATGAAGCACTAACCTCATGAATAATACCATTTTTCTCACAAAAATCTTCTAGAGTTTTAGTACTATATTCACCACTCCTATCGGATCTAAACCTCTTGATTTTTCCGTCTAATTGATTTTTCACTTCTGCTTTTAATTTTAAAAACAAGCTTTCAGCCTCATCTTTAGACTTAAGAAGATATACCTTAGTGTATCTAGAAAAGTCATCAATAAAAGTAATGTAATACTTTTTCCCACCTTTGCTAACAGTGTTCTTGAAATCTGCTAAATCTGAATGTATTAGTTCAAGTAATTCAGTCTTTCTACTAATAACAGATTTGAAAAGTTTCTTGGCATGTTTTGCTTCTACACACAGGACATTTAAAAAAATCATTAGTTTTTATCATAGGAATTAATTCCATTTTTCTGATTCTTTTAATAGACGCAATATTAACATGACCTAGTCTACTATGCCACAAATTAATAGACCCAATAATATAAGCAGAACTTGAAATGCTTGCATTATTGATAATCTCTTGAACAATGTTCAATACAAATAATCCTCCACTAAGATATCCCTTCTCAAAAAAGTCTCCTCCGCGAGAAATAATTATTTATCAGCTTCAAAAATAAGTGTAATGCCTACTTTGTTGAGAAGTGCTCCGGAAACTAAGTTTCTATGGAGGGAGGGAACATACAAAACATTGTTCAAGGATAATGTCTTTCCAGAAGTTAATTTAAGCAAAAACATTTCCTTTACCCATTAATACAACAGTAGTGGAGTTACCCATATATACACACTCTCCATCAGTAGATTCCTCAAAGTAATGGAATAACTCTTTAATGGCACAGAAATGTCTTGAGGCGCCTGTGTCTAGCATCCAATCAATTTTGTTTGCCACCAGATTTGCCTCAACGACTGCAACAACAATCACTTCATTACCCTCAGCAAGATTAGCTTGGACATCACTTTGTCCTTCCTGCTTTGAGTCTTGCCCTTTTCTTTGATAGCACATGGCAGTCCTGTGACCAACTTTTTCACAAACAAAACAACAACCTTTAAATTTTTGAATTTGACTCTCCAGCTTGTTGAATTGATTTTATTCTTCATATGTTCCTTTTTTGAGACTTTCTTCTGTTTGCCTTTGAACCTGTCTTTCACAAGAGTACCAGAAGATTCAACAAGATTAGCTTTAGAAAAATTAAGAGAAAGTTTTTCCATTTTATCTTTGTGAAGGTTCGCCTCTTCAGTTCTCATGTGACTAATAAGTTCTCGAAGGGTTACATTCTTTTTCTTATGTTTTAATTGATTTCTATAATCACTCCAAGATGGTATAAATTTTTCAAGCAGAACATTAGCCTGAAATATCTCATATATCTTCATGTCCTCGTTGAGAACATCAGCAGTCAGGTTCTCATATTCGTGAACTTGTTCCATTATTGGCTTATTATCAACCATTTGAAATTTAATCCATTGACCGACAACATATTTTTTCTTTCCTACATCATCAACACATATTTCTTTTCCAAACTATCCCATATTTCTTTGGCAGATTTATAGGTAACAAATAAATCAAATAAAGGATTAGTCATGTGATTTAACAAATGCCCTCTCATAGTTCTGTTATCCTTTTCAAACTTCTTTTTAACAACATCATCAATAATTATAACATTGCTAGAATCAGTAGTGGTGTTAGAACCATTCATAGAAGGTCCTTTAAATAAAACATAATCAACTTCTAATTGTTCAAAGATAATTAAAAGTTTTGTGACCATCGCTTAAAATTATTTCCATCCAAAGGCTCAAGTTTTGACAAATCATTAAAAGTTTTGTTCAAAGAAATAGCCATTATCAATATTGTATGTTAGTAAATCGCTTGCAAATTGTTGGGAGAAATACTACAATATTAATATTAGAATAGAATTATAAAATAGTAAATAACTTATCACAAACACTGTGTCGTGGCAAGCCACTACCTTGAAAGCGATTTTGGCTCGACTCTGGTGCAAATCGCTGCAGCCGGTCGCTCCCCAAGGTTCCACAGTTACTCTCAAACACGTGCACTCGTGGCTGAGAGTTTGGAGGCTGCTCAAAACCAATTGCCCAAAAAATATTCTAAGAATAAGATAAGAAGAAAAGAGGGAAATGTTTTTCTCTTCTTTTGTTTGTGTTGGTAGTGTTGTCTTATGTTCCCCCAAAGCCTCTTCTTATATAGGATTGCAAAAGAAGGAGTTGAAAATAGGAGAGTTTAATTTTTAGAAACGTATTGTCAAGGTTAATGACATTAAAGGTCATTACATCACTTTGATTTTTGGAACGGATGTATCTTCTCATTTGAAACGTAATTTGCATTTGTCTTGTTGCATTTCATTTAGTTAATAAAGTTAAAATAATTAACTCAACATTAATTAACTCAACACTTAGTACTATATCCAATGAGACTATTATAAATACATTTCAAAATATGAAAACTCATCGAGGAAAGTTTTGTAATTTACTTGACTTACGTGTATTAGTAAATAGTTATTATTTATATAATGATATTATATCAATTATTTATTATTTATTAATTTTTAAATATCAACACAACTTACTAAATATCCTGCGTATGCCACGGCTAACACTACCACTTCAATGCCTAAATACATTTTTCTTGTACAATATAATGGGTGAATTTTGTGTGGAACATCATAAGTAGGATTATTGCATAGCGTAAAATTTATTTATAGCAACATAATTTATAATCTAAATAACATTTAATCGTATTGTTACATGATTAACACATTGAAATAACAACTGAAACAACCAAAGAAATTATAATAAAGTGAGAACTGTTTGATATAACAAAAAACAAATTCTATTTTATCGTCTCTGGGTGAAATGGCCGACATTTTCTAAGTGAATTTACGGCACCTACATGGTCACATAATTGGGCTAGGTGAATTACAACTCATTTTATAGTCTGTATATTAGTTATATGTATCATATGTATAGTTTGTATATCACTTGCAGTGGACAATATATCAATTTTTTTTAACATTATAAAAATCGCTATTTTGAATTTCATTTCTTAACTCGACCTCAATAGACATTAAGAGTTTTTTTATAAAAAAAATAAATCTAGGTAAGTATTCTTTATTATCTTACAACATAAATTTAAGAATTTTACAAGATTAGTTCTAACATTAAATCATTCTCTTGCCTTGAGTGAAATTAACAACTATCACTTCTAGGTTAAAGACTTTATTTGAGCAAAACCTACCACCTATCAAAGGTATTATATATGGAGATAATCGTACTCTCATGATTTTTAAGTGATTCTATGTATTTTAAGCTAAAATCTACTATCAAAATCTAGGGTTAAGAAAATTCATCTTCAAGGTTCAAAAATAGGTTTTTGATGATTCTTCTCTTTTCTTGAGTATTTGGAGCAATTAAAATATGTAAGGCTAACTCTATATACATATTTTAATAGGTTCAGACTTGCTTCTTAAATGCTTTTAAAATATGTTTCCGCTTATGCCTAGATATATGTTCATGCTTCAAGCCATGTTATAGATACACTTGAGCCAACAATGACTTTGAAAATCGACCACACACAAGGCGTAGACTTGAATTCAGTAGCGAAACCACTATATCTTTAGAGCCCCCTTCGACAAAAAATTATATTATTTTTATATGATTAAAATAATTTTATAGGTATATTTAATAGATGTCGAAGCCCCTTCCGCTACTTTGTGTGTCTATTTCTTCAAATTTTGATCCCCTTATCGAAAATTTTGGCTCCGCCACTGCTTGAAGTGTGACAATTTTTCTTTTTACTTTATACTTTAGATCGATTTACTCATACTTTTATTTTGGTGCTTCAATAAATAAAAATAGTTAGTGGGATAAAACTCATTGACCCTTTTTTAATAAATCAAGCATGATAAAGGGGTCTTAGGAGCCAAAGGGTTTAAATATTTCATGCCTATAGGATGACCACATTTTTTTCAACCTTCCCAACTCTCACCCTATTTCATTTTTGGTAATTTTTGTTAAGATTCAAAATCTACCATGGAAATGTGCAGATAACTTGCTTGAAGAAAAGAAAACTGATTGAGATATTTGAGAGAGAAAAAAAACGTGAACTTGCATACAAGATATTTTGATAGTTATTTACAGCTGTATGTATATCTATTGATACAAGTGTGCCAACTAACTAATCACAATAATCGACCTAACTAACTTGCTAATCAGCTAGTGTATATTGCAGTAACTAACTCACACGTTCTGTTATGTAACTAACTAAAATATGATTACTAAGTTCCAAAGAAATGTAACAGTAACAATGTGATCTCTTCAATGTACTGAGAGGCAATTCGTCAATTCCTCAACAATTTTCCCAAATCTATGTCAAAATGCGAAGCCTATTAAGAAGGGCTATATAGAGAAGCTCTCATTCACTCTTTTTTCCAGTAAATATTTAAGTCATTTGAGTTTTAATACACAATTAGTGTAAGGAATTTTTGTACCATCAAATTATGTGTGTAACACAAAATTATGTTTATCTTGTTTCTTGCTAGCTGAAAAAGCAGAGCCAAGATTAGAAGTTTGGAAGTTCTAATACATCGAATCAAATAACTAATAATATTAGTATTTTCTCATATTGTATTTGAAAATTTTTACTATAAAATAAATTAAAACAATAAGTATTATCCGTATTAGCAAGTTTTTGTTATGTAGAAGAGTTTAATGAATTAGAAAGCTTTAATTATGTAGAACAATTTAATGTATTAGCAATCTTTTGTTATGCAGAAAAGTGAAGAGGTAGGACTGTCGTATCGCCTTTTTTACAAAAGTTAAAACAATTTATGAGGAACACTTTTCTTTCTATATGTCCCAAAAGCAATGTTAGTATTTTCATAATAGAAAATAATTTAACTTTTAAATTTTATCTTTACCGCTAATAAAATCATTTTTTTAATCAAACAAATAGTCAAGGAATATTTTAAACCATAATTTTTTAAAAATATTTTTGAACACTTTGTATCAGATTGATGTCATATAAACTAGAATTGAGGAAATAAAAAAAGATGGGTTGAAAGAATACTATAATTTACTTCATCTTATATAGTACAAAATTGATTTAACAACAAAGAGAGCTTCAAGGAAAAAAAAAGAAAAAAAAACATTACGAAACATTTACGTGAGAGAAATTATAGTAATTAGGTGAAGTTGTAAAGATTATTATTATATATAATTCATTTCAATTAAATGACATTAACTGGTGATAAATTAATAAATATTTGAATATAATTCTGCATAAATTCGACATATTTTAAAGGGCAACTTTCACATATAGCAAATACAAAATTCATATTTGTATGTTATAGAAAAATTTGGATAATTGCGCTCCATAGCAAACATATATATGCATAATTCGCTATACATATACAATTGAAGCGAATTGTATAAAACGAGAAAGAGAGAAATTATATACAATTTGAATTTATATAAAACGAGAAAGAGAGAAAGACAGAGAGACTTGGGCAGGGAAATGTTTGTATTGTATAATTATAAGTGTATAGGACGATTATATACAATTTGAATTTGTATAAAATGAGAAAGAGAGAAAGGCAAAAGAGACTTGGCAGAAATATACAATTGAATCGAATTGTATAAAACGAGAAAAAGAAATTATATACCATTTAAATTTGTATAAAACGAGAAAGAGAGAAAGGCAAAAGAAACTGAGCAACAGAGTATTTTTATTGTATAATTATAAGTGTATAGGACGAAAATATATGTATTTGCATGTATATACAATTTTCTCTCGCTTTATACAAACAGAAACACAATTTATACATTTATTTTCTGTTTGTATAAGCGAGAGAGGCGAGGGTGGCGAGCGAGATTAGGGATAGTGGCGAGCGAGATCTGGGAGAGGGGAGAGAGGGGAATGAAAATATATGTATTTATACAATTTCCTCTCGTTTTATACAAACACAAACGCATTTTATACATTTGTGTTTGTGCAAAAAGTGAGAGAGGCGAGCGAGAGTGCCACCAAACGAGATTGGCGAGCGAGATTCCACCAAGGAGAGTGACAAAAATAGCTATAGTTTGTTATAGGGTACAATTAAATCAAAGTATATTTATAGCATTTAATTTGAATTAATAGTTTGCTATTATATACAGTTTTCCCTATTTTAAATATATTTTTAAAAATGGATAATCTTTTATACCTTATATAATAATTGTATAGAATGACAAACTAATAATATGAAATAAATATAGCAGCTACCCTTTGATTTATTAGTGTTCCATAGCAAACTGTTTGTCAGTCCCTCTCTCCCTCATATTCTTGCTCGCCACTCTCCCTCTCTCGCTCGCTTATTCCTGTAGCTCGCCTCTCTCGCTTTATACAATAGAATTGTATAAATTGTGTTTCTAATTGTATAAAGCGAGAGAAAATTGTATAAACGCATGCAAATACATATATCTTCGTCCTATACACTTATAATTATACAATACAAATATTTTTCTGCCCAAGACTCTTTTGTCTTTCTCGTTTTATACAAATTCAAATTGTATATAATTTATCTCTTTCTTGTTTTATACAATTCGATTCAATTGTATATTTCTTGCACAAGTCTCTTTTTGCCTTTCTCTCTTTCTCGTTTTATACAAATTCAAATTGTATATAATTTTTCTCTTTCTCGTTTTATACAATTCAATTCTGCCTTTCTCGCTTTCTCGTTTTATACAATTCAAATTGTATATAATTTCTCTCTTTCTCGTTGTATACAATTCGTTTTATACAATTCGCTTCAATTGTATATGTATAGCGAATTATACATTTATAAGTTTGCTATGGAGCACAATTATGCAAACTTTTCTATAGCATACAAATATGAATTTTATGTTTGCTATATGCGAAAGTTGCCCGGGCAAATTTTATATATAGCAAATATAAAATTCTTAATTTTAAGCTCTAAAAAACTTTTTTAAATTGTGTTCCGTAGAAAAATTTGAGTTTGCTACGGATGTCTTTTTCTGTATAATCTTAGACGTCATTTATACATTTCATACACTTACACAATTATACTAAATAGGTATATGTATAAGTATATGAAACTGTTGTATGTTTATTCGAATCTGTCAGTTATATATATATACCTATTTAGTATTTTTTGGTGAATTGTATAATTGTATAGAACTGTTGTATGTTTATACGAATTTGTCAGTTATATACATATATATATTTAGTGTTTTTGGGTGAATTGTATAATTGTATAAAGCTTTAATTTTGTGTATATAAAGGTTTTTGATATAATTTGAAAATGTGTATAAGTTAAAACTGAAGTTGCTAGAATTTGTATAAATATATGTTCTGTTTGTTGTTGAAATTCTTAAGCTTACAAATGTATATGTATATAATTTAATTTTTTATACAGAACTTCTGAAAATGACTTCATTGGCTATTTTGATTATGCATTCTGGTTGATGGGACAATGACAATTGTTACGTCGATTATACAATTGAGAGGGTGATTTTTTGTAATGACCCGGAAAATCATTTTTTAGAAATTTGTATAAAATTTCCATTTTTACCCATCTCTGTAGTTGTCCCGGGTAATATATGATTAGTCGGTGAAATTGATTTTGAAATTTTAAATCATCTAATAACTACAATTATTTAATTAACATGTAATTTTTAAATAATTAATTTAATTGATGTTGATGAGTCAAATCTATTATTTATTAAATATCCATGTCTTGTGACCCGTACAAAATGAACTAAAGTTTATAGGGTTGAGTATTGACTCTTTCGGATTCAAACAAAACAATATAGAATATCGAGATGGCCACAACTGTTGCGGCGGCAATTAATATCTATAATGGAGTGCTTCAGGTAAGTGCCTCACAAAATCTCAAATATGACCTATCTTTGACATCATATATTATATATAATATTGTTAATGTTGATTCTGTTAACGCTAAGGGACAAGAGATGGTGGGTTAATTATGAGATTATGATGAGTAAATTACTAAACTAAATTAATAGAAGGGTGGGGTGCATAATTCCTACGAATATTATAATAGTTTCTGTGTTTTAACTTCAGTTTGGGAATACATCTTACGATCGTGTTGTAACTTCAATTCTTTTAATATGCATTGAGATATGTAATGTGTATTATGTTATAGGAAAACTATTATGGTTTTAGTGTTTGAAGAAATTATGACTTAATTCTAAACTTTAAATTTAAGAGATATGGAACTTGACAAATTAGTTGGGATCAAGACTTAAGAACCTGAATATAGAATTGAGTGAGATTTTGGGTCAAGGCTAAACATATAGTAATATGAGTGTTGTTAGTATTAAAATCTTATTATAATTCCTCACTTGAATAGATTGCTTTGAGTGGAAGTTCATCGAAGGGGGAAGGCTCAAGTCCTGAAGTGATTGTTGTACTATTTGAGGCAAGTGGATTTCTAAAAACTTGTTAAGTGTATGAAATTCGTGTATTTCCTTGTGGTATGTTGTCACGCCTCAAAACCCATTAAGACGGACAGACACCCGATGCCCTAAAGGCCCGAGAGAACCAACCTGCAACCTGTTCTTACTGAGCATATACTATAACAATTGAGACAAGTTAACTTTGGATGCAGCGATACAAACCAACGTAAGTAGATCCAAAAGTTATATACAAGACTTGGCCGTTTAGGCCACAACTCCTTAAGACACAACTGAACCATGTACATACGTCTACAAAGCCTCTAAAAGATAGAAGACTAGAGTAGGTCGGGACAGACCCCGCCTTACCCTTAACTACGATACAATACCAAACGAATTTACCAAGGACTTAATAAAGCTCCGAATCAACTTGGAGCTCACCAAAAGTAGCAGAATTTTGAGTGCTTCTACTGAGGAGGTCTACTAGCTGGAGTACCTGAGCCTGCAGCATGAAATGCAGCGTCCCCAATACGGGACGTCAGTACGAAAAATGTACTGAATATGTAAGGCAAAAAGTATATGTAATACAAGGCACAAATGAAATCAAGTAGCAACATATGAGTGCATAGATTAGGAGAGAAGACCACCTTTGCTTACTCTTGTGGAATCAAGTAAGCTAGATTCTTTTCTTTACCTTCTTTGTATGTTATAATCTTTGTTGGGCATGTGATACAAGTGACCAGCTGATCAGTGGTAGAAGAGGATGACCCATGCTAGGCGTATTAACCCCTGGGATGCGGTCCTCATAATTACACAACTTGGGATCGGCCCATGCTAGGCTTTCGCCCCTGAGCTGCCACCCTTCTATACCAATAGGGATCGGCCCATGCTAGGCTTTCGCCCCTGAGCTGCCACCCTTAATTATATAGATTTCTTCACTTAGATTCTTTAATCTTTGAGATTGTTGTTAATCAGTTCATAACACTTTTGGGATGTTGATTTGGTGATCATAATCATCTTGGAGATATGAAAATATGGAACAGTAGTGGAATACATGAAAATAATACTTTGAGGCAGTAACAATGACATAAGGAGCTATGAAACATCAACACCTTACTTTAAGACCTTAATGGCACAATTGACTTCAATTGGCTTAGGAAAAGGATTCATCAAACTTTCTTTTGCAAATACCATTTCTATAACAGCACAAGGGGAAATTACACAAGTATAGAGTAGTGAACATATAATGAAGTAGTTCCATGTGCTTAGAATGGGGAAAGAAATAGTGTTAGCTATTTGGAGATAGTACGCTGCCAATATGCTTCCTTTTCTAGAAATAGAACTTATGGGAATCACTTCATTGATATTAATTGCAGATGGCAGATTTCATGCCAAAAGGATATAAAATCGAATAGCCTTACATACCTTATTTTTCTGACCAATACCACGATCACGATTCAGCCTTCCTTATTGGGTGCTAATCTACAACATAAGTCATGATTAAGCTAACATCAGCAGCTAATCACAATAAGGTCCTCCAATCAGTAGCTAAAATATTTGATGGAAATCAGGCCCAAACAACCCTTACATAAATGGTGAACCACCACACCCTTCCTCTACACATTAATACAACTTCATACATCATCTCCCAAGCTACCCAAACAGCCCTCAACAACAATATTCATAAGGCAGCCACTATCAATCTCAAATCTTTCAGCATAATAGAAGAATATTGACTCAAAGATTTATCACAATCCATGAATTCTTGATAAACATATACAAAATTCTCCACTCCAAACATTATCAAAGAGAGGAAAACAAATGGGTTGAAGTCTTACCTTAATTCTGAAAATTTATCCTCTACACTTGTACTTCAAGAATTCAAACTCTCCTTCAAACTCTTACTTGAAAAATTAGACAGCACTCAAGAACTCTAAGGTGTTTTAGGGCTGCTAATGGAAGCCAAGAGAGACCAAGAAAGAACTTAGGAAATCTGAAATTTTTGCAAGTTCAAAATGGAGAATAAGACTTGATCCTTATCCTTTGAAAAAGGAGGTGTTATGGCCGACACTCTTGACCAATTTTGGTCCATATAATGTCAAGTAGGTGCCCCACCTGCTTGTCCTTTTAACTTGGGCCTTTTTGGACTTAATATTACTGGACCTTGGCTGTCCATTTTCCCTTTGTTCTTTTATTCCACTTGGGATAGATTAATGCAAGTAGGTGGTACACACTTGGCCCAATAACATAGTAAAACAAATCTTAGGAGGTCATGCACTTACCTAGTTTCACTTGGGCTTTATCCATAATGGGCCAATTGGCAGATTTGGCTGCTGGGCCTTCTTTCATTCACAATTTTCTTTAATAGGTTTGGGCTTCAAATGAGCCCCTAAATATAAGCCTAAATCTGGTCAATCAAACTTGGGCCCTTTAACTAGAATATAGATCAAGTAGGTGATGCAGCTGCTAGCTCAATTACCATCTTACTATAATTACTTAAATACTTTCCATCGGAGTTAACTTGCAATACATATGCTAAAACGTGCAAGGCATTACATCACCTTCCAAGCTAGTTTAAACCAACACTAATCATGTAAGAAACATGATCCCTCACCTACACTATAAGTATATGTCAAGTATAACATGAATAGAACTACCACATACAAAAATACAGGCCGTTACATCCTTCCCCCTTGGAACATTCGTCCTCGAATGTTAGCATGGTTGTGCGGCCTAAACAAGTTCAAGCCTAAGCTAGTACTACTATTAATCACATTGAACATATAGACTTATACTTACTTGTCAATGCTTCCACTAACATTTTGATCATTCCCACCAGTGTGGAAGAGGTGAGGATACTTCAATTTCATTGCTTCTTCTGCTTCCCATGTAACTTCTTCTACTTGTTGGTTTCTCCATAGAACTTTTACAGAAGCTACTTCTTTATTCCTTACTTCCTAACTTGTCGATCCAGAATAGCAATGGGTACTTCTTCATAAGTGAGATCTCCTGTAACCTGTACGTCTTCAGTAGGAGTAATACGAAATGGGTCACCTACGCATTTCCGTAGCATTGAGACATGGAACACGGATGAACTGATGGAAGCTCATTTGTGGTAGCTCTAACTCATAGGCTATGGCCAATTTCGGATAATCTTATCTGGCCCCTATATAGCGTGGACTCAGCTTTTTCCCTTTTTACCAAACCTCATTACCCCTTTCATCGGAGACACCTTCAAGAACACCCAATCCCCTATAGAAAATTCTAGTCCTCTCCTTCTAATATCTGCATATGATTTATGTCGACTTTGAGCTGTTTCTCGCCGCTGCTGTATCACTTTGACTTTTTCCATAGCTTGATGAACAATATCTGGCCCAAATAAGGAAGTTTCACCCATTTCGAACCAGCCAATTGGTGATCTACACTTTCGACCATATAAAGCTTCATAAGGTGCCATTTTAATGCTCGAATGATAGCTATTGTTATAAGCAAATTCAATAAGTTGTAGGTGATCATCCCAGCTACCCTTGAAATCTAATATACAAGCTCGCAGCATATCCTCAAGTGTCTGAATCGTACGTTCTGCCTGACCATCCGTT